>JAVKPL010012727.1:0-63809 GCA_032173675.1 Gastrolobium villosum
CAATCTTGACTGAATTCTACCTGATTGAGTTTTTTTTCGCACTCCTAAGTTTTTCTTCTCTCTATACCACTGTATGTATAAGAATAATAGAATCTATCTTACCAACATCTCTAGTTTTTTATATTAGTACTTATATAACTTTGGCTAGAGAGCCCAAGAGAGAACCTATGACAAAGAAGATACCAATAGAATTGAAAACGCTTGAAGACAAAGAAACTAATGGGAATGAGAGAAAGAGAACGAAAGGAAACAAAGAAGAGAATTGCACATGCTTATGGAAGTGCATGAGTATATGAGAATTCTTTCCCAGCTCTTTTGCACAAAAAGAGACTAATTTACTTGCATTGGAAGCATATGATTTGCTTTATTTCATTTTATACCCCCGTCATTAAAGAGAGAGCATCTATAAGGTAACTGGAATCTCGCTTTTCCTTTCTTTTTCCTTCAGTTAACTGAAAATAACTTCAATATGATACATTTGAATTGACATATTAAACTAATTCACTGGTATCATGAACAACTGTACAAACACAGATAGGACAATGACAAAATATTAATTTTGTTTCATTTATATGTAAGAAAAATACTTGAACTGAGGCAATAATTAAGTTTCAAAGTAACTAAATTGCAACATTTGAAATTACCTAAAATCAAAATATTCCCATTTCTTCCTTGTGTTATGGGCATTCATTTTTCTAGAAGGGGATATTAAAGGGACAAAGATTTGCATCCAACTCAAGTATATATACATCGCTGGGGTCATAATTGGCTAACTGTGCTGACCAATGGTCCTTAATTGACACAGTTGTACCACTTTTATTACACTGATTTAAAAAATAGTACATAACAAAGGGAAGAAAAAACAGATACAATTTCCTATAATATTTTTATTGATCTGGGCAAGCAATAATGAGTAAACTTATTCTAGTAATAGCAACTAGAAAAACAAGTTAAAGGCAGAGAGAATGAAGGAAAATATACAATAGTAGTAGTAATAGCAGTAGTTTTAACATATAAATGGAGCAAAAGAATTAACAAAGATGCTCTCACATGCTTCATGCTTCAAGCTTCCTTTTATTAAGCAAACACTCACAGCTAGCCTATAAATGGATGATTGCATGAGCAGCTCCCTTCATTAGCATCACTTCCTTCATCTCATCTTCTTCAATGGAGTGGCTTCTTCAATTCCTTTATCTCCTCTTTATAACTTCTCTTCTGATCTGTAGTACAGCAATTTCAGATCAAATTCCCAAGGTTTATGCACACACTTTCCCTTTATCTTGTTTTTTATTCTATATTGTTATGGCAGAGTAGAGAGGGCGAACCGGAACAGTGGTAAAACTGTTCTTTCAAAATTGAAAGATCATGAGTTCGAATCTAGGAAACAGCCTCTTTGCAATTATGTAAGAGTAAGGCTGCGTACAAGGATTTCCTCCACCCTACACTCGCTAGTCGGGGTTTATCAGGGAGTGGTTTTTATTGTTATGGCAGAGTCTTACAAGCATCTCTTATTATCTGCAGCCTTATGTTGTCTATATGGGAAATTCTTCACCCAACAACATAGGGGTAGATGGTCAATTATCAGAATCAACTAATCTGCAGCTATTATCATCAATTATTCCAAGGTTATACTCACCACCATCATTTTCATCTAGTTTACACCATTCACTTATATCTATAATCATAATCACCATTGAAATCAATTCAACTTATGGAATGAATATGTTCTTTTTTTTCTTTTCCATTTTCCCAGAAGAGAAAGTGAGAGGATAACTCTAATCCACCATTTCAGTCATGCCTTTAGTGGGTTCTCAGCCATGCTTACAGAGAGTGAAGCTTCTGCTCTGTCTGGTATTTGATCTTGTCTGCTAGCTCCTTTTTCTTTTTGTTTGTTCCAAATTCTTAACTTCTATGGTTCTTTGACTTTTCCTCCTTTTTGTTGTTGTGATGGCATTGCCAATTTACTTAATTATTTATGGTCATTATTTAGTTCTAATTACAAAGACAAAAGAGCATTAATTATATAATATGAAAATTTTACTTAAAGCAAAGTCTGTCTGAGATCAGTGCTTATAATGTAGTTGGAAGTGAATTATGGTGTCTAATTATATCAATTATTACTCTGCATAAATAATTTTGTTCACCAACCTTAACTACGATCAAAATGATGTAAAAGATGTCTACAAAAAAAAAAAATTAAATAGAAAAATGATGTAAAAGACAAACCAATAATAATGCACAGGGAACTGATTTATTTTAATTAAAAAGCATGTGAATTTATTAACTCAAATTAATAAAAAAAAAAGATTGTAAAAAACAAGTATATTTGTGATCCAACAAATAGAGATTTAGGTGGATTTTTCTCTGATGGGATAGGGTGGCACTGTCCTCAGTTTCTTTTTACAAAAATTTATATGGGAAATAGACTTATCAAAAAAATTTAACATGGTGGAGAAAATTTATGCAATTTTTTTTGCAACCGTGTTATGGGCAAATTATATTACCATTTAGATGGCAAAATTTCCTATTGAAATCATGTGTAAAATAGTTATCCATCAAAAAAGATTTCCCAACCACTTTTTTATTTTACTCCTACCAAACATAACTAAATTATTTTCCCCATCCCATTCTCCCGGATAACTTTTTTTTTTCCCTCCTACCAAACACTACTGCAATTTTTTTCCCCTACAGCAACCGATTTATATTATATACTATGGGTAGTATATAGATAAAATTATTTTTTTTCTCTGCCACGTTAGCAGATAATATATGAGGAGAGAGAAAGAAAATAACCTTATTATTATAACTATATATTACTCGTACTACATAATGTAATTAGTTGTTATAAAAAAAATTTCAGTAGAAAAAATTCACCCAATTTATATACATATATATGTCTAATTGTGTGCGTCAGTATGTGGTTTTTTATTTTCCAATTTCTATGTAGAATTTTATAGAAATACTGAATTATTCCTCTTTGTTAATAAAATAGTATATTCGTAATATATAAAATTTTCATATACAATATTGTTATCAACATTTTATTGAGATTCAAATATTCAATTGCTTCTTTTTTGAACTAATTAAGTACTAAGTGATTTATTTTTCATTTCATTTAATATTTTAGATAAAATTCTCTTACTATAGTAATGTAGCTACCGGTTAAATATATTTATTTTATTTTTCATAATTCATTGTATATAAATGTAAAATTTATATATTTTATTTAGTTCTTTAAATTTAACAAATAATTGTAAAATAAATATGAAAGTATGCATCATTTGGTCACCAAAAAATTTTACTCTAGATCCGTCATAGAATCTGAATCAGATGACAACTCAGTATGAACTATCCTTAGAATGTAAAAGAGTAAACATAGAAAAATAAATTATTTATACCATAATGGTTTCCAGTAAAAATTGTGTATATTTTCTGATTCTGTTACATGAAACTTTATAATAAACAAATAATCTTTGTCAACGATTGAGTAGGTGGCGATAGCACTCAGATCTATCAATTCCAATAATCGTACGTGTACTATTGTTTAAGTTGCATTACATTATAGATCTTATTACATACAGGTGAGAATTTATTGCAATGTCAAGAAGTTATAAGATCTGAAATAAGAACGTGCTTTTAAAAAGATGGTTGACTCCTTGATGTGAAATAATAATACACGATTATTGTATTGCAACAAGAACGTGCTTTACAATACAATAGTTTCTTGGTAATAAATTCTTTGTAATAAATTTATTACAAATTGAGATAAATTCTTCGTATTGTAATAAATTCTTACTTAGACGAAGTTACAATAAATTCTTATAAGATCTGAAAAAGCATGATCTTTTTTTTTTTTTTTTTTTTTTTTTTTGGTATCCTGAAAAGCATGATCTTATTACATACAGATGAGAATTTATCTGCAACATTAATATTTTTTTTTTCTTTCTTAGATCTGAAAGATCGTGCTTTTAAAAAGATGGTTGACTCTTTACTTAAAAAAAAAAAAGATGGTTGACTCCACTAGACTATCAATGTAGTGAGGACTGCACATTCTTTTCCATGTTATATGCCAAAATTTAGTTATAAATGAAATTAAAAAGAGACACATTTTTTATACCAATATGTACTAGAGATAAACCTTATATTAAGATGTCTAACTACAATAAGAATATCAAAATCATAATTTTTTTTGAGGTATCAAAATCATAATTTATAAATTAAGGACTATCAAATAATCATGAAATTATTGGTGATGTTCCGTTTGAGCTAACTATTGCTACGTGATTTGTAAACAGGCCACGATGGTGTCTTGTCAGTGTTACCAGATCCAATTCTTCATTTGCACACAACACGATCTAGGGATTTATTAGAATCAGATTTGGGAATGAAGCCTCGTGGCACTCCTACACACCTACACTTGTCAAGTGATATCATTATTGGTGTTATTGACACTGGTAAGTGAAATCAAAAAAGTTAATAGCTCTTTAATTTCTTTTTATCTTAACTCAATAATTTTGAATTGGTACTTGTTTTGTCTTTTTTAAACGTCTACATCTTGAATTTTTATTTACTATTAATATTAATAAATACCTTGCACTTTATATTAAAGAAAAAAAAAAAATTGATTAGGATGAGAACTAAAGTTTACAAGAGAATTCATAAATATTTAATGTTGGTTGATGTGACTATTGCTTTTAGATCAACAAATGTGCAAAAACATGTTTTTATATTGAATATTTTTGCTTATCATAAAGTTTTGTTAAATATTGATTGCATCACTTCGAAAAAAAATGGAAATTTTATTGTAAAAAGATTACCTAGTGCAGAGAAGTTTATGCCAACGACAAGATTATTACCTGCTTTATGACTCCATGTTAATTTAAAGTGCATTCCAACTGGATTTGGCTTCATACTATGACAGTACTTGACATAATTCTCATAAATGGAAATTTTTATTGTGCTTCAGGATTATAATGATCCTCCCATTAAAAGAGTGACACATGTCATTTTTTATTTTTTTCTCCTTCCTCTCTCTTCTTTTCTCTCTCTTCAATCTCTTTTTCACTCTCTCTCCTCCGCCCCACCCAATGTTTTGTTGTGCGGGAGTGCCAAAATAAGTCTCCTCTTACACCACTACTTGTCAACTAAATAAATTTTTTATATAAATCTTCCTAAACTTCATTAACATAAAAAGCATTAAAAAATGCTAAAATAAGATACAGTGATCTAATTGTTTCAGCCCCTATTTCATTTTCTATTTTGTAGTAGTTAATAATTTCATTTTTGAAATAAATCATTAAATGGTTTTATGTAATAATATCTATCCCTCTTTCTACCTAAAATCCCACAGATGTGAAAGTTTCAATTCAAAACACCATTCTCACAAAACATGAGTAAAAACTTCATCAATATCTATACTCCATCAATTTACCTAAATTTCCCACTTCTTATTATGTACAAAAGATTATTTTCTATTTACTAAATTTTTTATATTATTAATTACTAAAATCAAAATTATAAGGACTTATTTCTAAAGAGTTAAAATCAATGATAATCCCAAAAGCTTCATTAGAAATAATTTAAGGGATTCTATTTTCTCATGTTGTAGGAGATAGTTATCTCCTACAATAGACACATAATGTGGTGGGGCCCACCATTTATTAAAAAAAGAAAAAAAGAAAAAATGGTGGCATAATTTTTGATGTGAGACAACATGAGAGAGTTATCTCATGTAAAATGAGATAATGATTTCCCATAATTTAATGTATAAAATTGGTAACAACATTTTATTTCAGTTTAGTATCTGATCCAAGTTATAGGAACCAAAGTATGATAATATTGGGACATTGAACGTATTGTCCTCTTTTTTAATATAATATATCTGAATGCCACACAGTCGAAATTTTTTTCCATACTGCCACGGCATCATAGTCGCTGAGGTAATCAGCTACTATGGACGGGACACGTGTCACTTCCCCAGCGGCTGGAAACCAAAGTAGCTAACTACCTCAGCTACTTTGGGTTGCATGTCCAGCTATTGGGGAAGTGACACGTGTCCCGTCCATAATAGTTGACTACCTCAGCGCAGCTTGGGAAGTGACACGTGTCTCGTCCATAGTAGCTGACTACCTTAGTGACTATGGTGTCGTCGCAGTTTGGAAAAAACTTCGACCATGTGACATTCAGGTATATTATATTAAAAAGGGACATAATGGTCAATGTCGCAATAATATTAGCTCTTTATTTGATTCAATTGATAATAATAGAAAGAAATAAAGTTAAAAAATAAAATAAATAGTAATAGCAAGTGACAAAAGGAAATATATACCATACCATAGTAGCATTATAAGACCCCAAACATGGAAATGTTTTTTATGCTCCAGGATCATCCAATGATTTGGTGTTCCTTCTCACAACATTAATTTTTTCTTTCCATTTTTACCCCTATTATTTTTTTCTCTTTTTTAATATTACCCTCCCATTTATATTAAGGGACCACCTAAAAAATGGTGGTCCCGAACCAGAATAAATTTTCTCCCCAAACATATGCTGGTCGCATGTGAAACTGATTTGTCATTAGTCAATACTATTTTAGCCATTCACTACTATTGATATCTTTGTGGCTAAGGCCAGTTGGCGGTTGCAGCATCTACATCAATTGTATGTGATAGCAACTCATTGTGACTCCCAACTAGCTGTTATGATTACTATCCACATTGAGAGAAAACATGCACAAAAGCTACTCAGTTTCCATATCACTTTATGCCAATTGAAACCTTTGCTTGCTTATCTTGGTATGTTGCATTATATGGGCTTCCTTTAAGAAGTGTGTATTTAATTATTTGTGTTTAAAGCAGAGGATTGAGGCTGGCCTCTTAAATGCAGACCTATCTAGTGACACTCAATGATGAGTTTGGAAAATTATAGAAAGCAAACGGTGAAGGTGGTATGGGAAAAGGTGGTATGGGAAAAGTGTGTGTCTTTTTTAAAAACAAATTTAGGTTCTTTTGAAATATAGATAGACACAAAAAGATGTGAATTTCACCGAAAAAGCAATAAAGGTGATACTCATTTTTTGATGTCTATTTCTCTCTTAAAATATAACTCTTCTGCACCTCATTTTCCTTTCCTTTCCTTTTATTTTCAATCCTGACAAATATTGATATTGTACCGTTGGAATCTATAAGCCCACTATGTTCCCTTATAGGGTGTATGATCACTGTATGGGCGATATCTATGACTTTGGTAAAGACCAGGCCACGAGATATTATCCCAAGTATAAGCAGATAATCAATACAAGTATAAAGCTGTAAGAGAATTCAAGTAATGGCTAAATAACGATACATAACATGCTTTCAGTTGTGCCCCCTGGGAGCTATTTATAGTGATCATGGTGTGGATAGATCAGGGAGGATGATCAACTCTCCTTGGGATACACTCCTATGATAGCAGTGTTGAGCGGTTTAGGCGCTGACGTTGTGGCAGCGCTGCGCCCCCTGCTACTGGCGATGCCAGCGTTGGGCAAAGGGAGAGTTTCCCTTTGTGATACCTGTGGCGATTGCCTTTGGTGGTTAATGTCCCAAGGTAAGACATTTTGGTATATCTCTTGGGTGTGCTGCACCCTCGGTGGATGCGAAGGTCCACGTCAGCCCTTAGGGCTAACGTGGAGCTGGAAAGGGGTTTGGGCCTGAGAAGTTGGGCCGCTGGAGCGGCTGGCCTGCTAAGGCGGTTGGGGCCTACTGGGGCGATTGGGCCATCCAGAACAGGAGCCCCCCAGCTTGGTGGCATGCGTAGGATGGTGCCAAATTAGAGTCTTTAGGCGTTACCTTTAGGGCGGCCGTTCTAAAGGGTTGGGTCGGAGAATTTGGGCCGCTTGAGCGGTTGGCCTGTTGGGTAGTTGGGCCTTCCAGAACAGATATAAAAAAAGTGGGGCAAGAGATAGATGCTAAAGTGAAGTGAGAAATAACAAGCAGCAATCCTTATAATAATGCCAATGAACAAATAAAACAACGAGTTTTCTTTTTCAAACTCTTTACATTTTGCAAACTACCTTCTAGACATTATGTGTTGGAAAGCATGTTGGGGTTAAAACTTTAAAGTGAAATAATACATTTTAGAAACTTCTCAGGCATTGCATGCATTTAATTTCCTGCTGCTAAACAACCTACAGAATTAGGGAAATCCCAGGGCATATGGAACTTTACATTAGTGTCACCACTCCCCTGAAACACACCTTTTTCTCCCACAATTAAGTGATTATTGACAAGTATGTAAGAGTGTGAAAAAGAATCTTTTCATAGTCTATAATATTGAACGGGTCAGGATCATTTTATACTAGTGTAAGTTACACTTTCAATCTTGATCATTGATCTCACTTATATCTAAGGGCTCTAATTTTTTAGTAATGTGAGCCATTGGATACAAGTGGATTGGATCAAGATTAATTGTAAGACTTCTAACTCTTACATTGATGTAAGAATATCCTACCCCTGAACGGGTCAGGATCATTTTATACCAGTGTAAGTTACACTTTCAATTTTGACCATTGATCTCACTTATATCTAAGTGCTGTGTCATATTGAACATTTTTTAAATCAAAAGGTTATAAAACATACTAAATTCCCCACACTTGGCTACAAACATTGAAAGGAATTTCTCAATTTACTTTTCTGGCTTTTGTCATCTCCAGCTAATTATTACTAAAGAATCTAGAGACAGACACAGTCTCTAGGGAGCCTTGGAAGAAATTTCTTATAATGAGTATATTGGATTTCCTCAGTTGTAGGGAGTGATATTTGTGTGCTCCCAGCACAATTTTTTTTGGTGGGGCAGAGGTGAGAGAAAGAGAGAAAAGGTTGAGGAGAGAGAGGAAAGAGAAGATAAAAATTTTGGTCCAGGTGTCAATTTTTTAGTGAAAGGACTATGGTGATTTTGGATCATATTAAAAATTTTGAGGACCCTTGGAGTCCAATGATTTAAGGCCAAAGACAAGATAAAGTGAAGTTGAAACAACCTAGATACTAGATAGATATGCAATGCGGTGGGTTTTTTGTAAAATTGCCAACATGTTCTTCCGAAAGTGAAATCTCCCAAATACCCTTCCACCATTATTTCTGTAGCCAAATGTTGTCATCCACCCTGTTGTCCCCATCTCATTGTTGGTATAGAAATGTAAACCAAGTGATATTGGGGGTTAGGAAGCTACTCAAAGGGAAGGCAGAGTTAATACAAAAAACAAAAAAGACTCTAAAATGGATTAAGCTTACTTACAAATAAGGTGTGCTCACATATGCTCACATCTGGGACATGTGACAATATCAGATTTTAAGTGTATCAAAAACAAGGTTTAACCAACTGTAATTAGATGATGAAAATTATATATGTGAGGTTGGATTGTAACCAACTTACAAAAGCCAATTTTGGGAAGACTTAGAGGAGGTTTTGAGGGGAATACCTCGAGAGGAGAAGATTTTTTTAGGAGGAGATCTAAATGGTCATGTTGGTAAAAGTAAAGGAGGTTTTGATAGAATCCATGGAGGTTTTGTTATGGGACGAGAAACAAGACTGGAGAAAATATCTTGAATGTTGCACACTAGCCTACGATTTGATGTTAGTGAGCACCTTTTTTTCGAAAAAGGGAGTCACACCTAATCACTTATCATAGTGGCCAAAATCGTAGTCAGATTGATTTCTTTCTGGCTAGAAGAGAAGATAGAACTTCTTGTGTTGACTGTAAGGTCTACCCTGGAGAGTGCGTCGCTACGTAACATAAGCTGGTAGTCTTGGATGTTCGGTTCAACAAAGTACTTACAATGAAGAAGAGGGCTCAGAACCCAAGGATAAGGTGGTGGAAGCTTAAGGAGGGAAAAGAGAGAGAGTTCAATGAAAGAATGTTGCACGATGGACTTTGGGAGTTTGATGGAGAAGTAAATGCAATATGGAATGAGATGGCTAAGTGTATTCAAAATTTGGGAAGGAGGGTGTTGGGAGAAAGTAAAGGAAATGGATTTCATACAAAGAAAACATGGTGGTGGAATGGAGAGGTGCAAGAGGCAATTAAACATAAGAAGGAGTGCTTTAGATCTTTGCATAAAAGTCCCAGTGAAGAGAACTTACAAAAGTTTAGATTGGCGAGAAAAAATGCAAAGAAAGCAGTGCGAGAAGCTAGGGGCAAGGTTTTCGACGAGTTGTATAAAAATCTTGGGAGCAAGGATGGTGAAAGAGGTATTTATAAACTTGCAAAGATAAGGGATAAGAAAAGTAAAGACCTCACCCAAGTTAGATGCATCAAGGATGAAAATCAAAAACTTCTGATGAGAGATGAAGATGTAAATGAAAGATGGTTGAACTACTTTAACAAGCTGTTTAATGGGGATGGAGATACAAGCGAGGTGGACTTGGAGGACGCGTATGATGATATGAATAGAAGATTTGTACGCAGAATTAATACACATGAAGTTAAGGAGGCTTTAAAGAGGATGAAGACTAATAAAGCCTTAGGGCTTGATGGTGTCCCTATTGAAGTGTGGAGAGGCCTAGGGGATGTGGCAATAAAATGGTTGACCAATCTTTTCAATAAGATTCTCCTGACAAATAAGATGCCTGATGCTTGGAGGAAAAGTATGATTATGCCTATCTACAAAAACAAGGGAGATATACAGAACTGTTCAAACTATAGAGGCATTAAGCTAATGAGCCATACTATGAAGTTGTGGAGAGGGTTATTGAACATCGTTTGAGGAGAGATACCAAGGTTTCGGTAAATCAGTTTGGATTTATGCCAGGAAGATGTACCATGGAAGCCATTTTCTTGACGCGACAACTTATGGAAAGATACCGAGAAAAGAAGAAGGACTTGCATATGGTGTTCATAGACCTTGAGAAAGCATACGATAAGGTTCCAAGGAAAGTTTTATGGTGGGTGGGTTCTGGAGAAGAAAAAGGTTCCATCAAAGTATGTAAAGGCAATCCAGGATATGTATGATGGGGCTACTACTTGTGTAAAAGCTTGTAATGGAACATCAAGTTATTTTCCTATCACGGTTGGTGTACACCAAGAGTCGCTCTAAGTCCTTATCTTTTTGCCTTAGTTATGGATGAACTAACAAAAGATGTTCAAGAGGAAGTGCCATGTTGTATGCTTTTTGCAGACGATATTGTGCTTATTGATGAGAGCAAGGAGAGTGTTAATAGAAAACTTGAATTGTGGAGAAGCACATTAGAATCCAAAGGATTCACATTAAGTCGAAGCAAGACTGAGTATCTGAAGTGTGAGTTTTCTCTGGTACGAGATGGGGACCAAGAGCCCGTGCATTTAATTGGTCAAGAGGTACCCAAAAAAAATGCTTTTAAATACTTGGGCTCCATTTTACAAAAAGATGAAGAGATTGATGAAGATGTTAATCATAGAATCAAAGCAGGTGGATGAAATAGCGCAGTGCATCTGGGTTTTTGTGTGACCGCAAAATCCCCCTTAAGTTAAAAGGAAAATTCTATAAAATGGCAGTAAGACCGGCAATGCTATATGGAGCGGAATGCTGGCCAGCACATAGGCAACATGATCATAAGATGAGAGTAGCAGAGATGAGGATGTTAAGGTGGATGTGTGGTTACACAAAGATGGATAAGATAAGAAATGAAGATATTCGACGAAAGGTCGGAGTAGTACCGGTTGCCGAGAAGATGAGAGAACATAGATTAAGGTGGTTTGGGCACGTGATGAGAAGGCCCCTTGATGCTCCTGTAAGAACAGAAGTTTGTTACCAAGAGCTCAACACAAAAAGAGGCAGAGGTCGGCCGAAACTTACTTGGGGGAAGGTAGTAAAACAAGATTTAATGGAGTGGATATAGATTGGCGGACGGTATGTCTTAGAACGGAATGGAGAAAAACTATAAGTATGGTGGAGGGTTAGACCCGTGGTTATTCCTATGTTCCAGATGGTCCCTTTTTAGTCCTTTTCCTCTTTATTTCCCCCACTTCTTCTTGTCCATCTCTTTTTCACTTTTGTTTATTTATATATTCATATACATATATATATATTTTTTATTTATTTTTTTATTTTTATTTTTATTTTTTTTTAACAATTTTATATCTTTCATGTGGGTTCATCTACCACCGACCCCAATTAATTTGGGATAAAGGTGATGTTGATGTTGATGTTGATGTAGCATTTTTCTTCTCAAACCAGAGTAAAATCACAATATAAAAATGTAATCAGCATCCAGACTTCATGTGAGGTCACAATTTTTTAACTAACTTTCCTCACTTTGAAACTCTAAAAACTCTTCATAAACTTCATCCATTACTGACCCGTAAATTATAAACGCATTACTATAGAGTTTGTACATCACATATTATGAACAATTTGTTTGAATATTATTAATTATGTTATGCCTATGTCTTTTATGCATCAAGGGATATGGCCAGAGTCTCCAAGTTTTAGAGATGATGGCATAGGGAAGATTCCTTCAAGATGGAAAGGAGTTTGCATGGAGGGTCATGATTTCAAGAAATCCAACTGCAATAGGTGATTTTCCGTTTTCTTACAATTGCTTTAAGAAAAAGCTCATATCTATTTAAAAGATCTTTCAATAATCATATTTTGACACTGACAAAATTGCAAATTCATTATATCGGAACAGTAACCAAAGTGTCACTGTTGGCAAGAAAAATTACCAAACTATCACGCCAATAGTAAATTTTGACAAGATGCCACGTGGCATATTTCGCTATACTGTGTAGCGAATTATGTGTGCAAATAATTCGCTACACAGTGTAGCGAAATGTGCCACGTCAAAATGCACAGAACCAAAAAAGCCACGTGTCAAACAGGGAGAATTTTGCTACACTGTGTAGCGAATTATTTGCTCACATATTTCACTATGCAGCGAAATATGCCACGTGGCGTTCTGGTAAAATTTATTATTGGCGTGACAGTCTGATAATTTTTTTTGCCAAGTGGCAAAATGGTCTTTGTTCCCATTATATGCTACATTTTAATTCTCTTAAAACAATTGCAGAAAACTGATAGGTGCAAGATACTACAATATCCAAGGTACGTCAAGTGGCAACCTGACTCATACTGGAGGAACCAAAGGTTCCCCAAGAGATTCTGTTGGACATGGGACTCACACTGCATCAATAGCAGCTGGTGCCTATGTCAACAATGCTAGTTATTATGGTTTAGCAGAAGGAACAGCAAGAGGTGGTTCACCTTCTACTAGGATTGCTGCCTATAAAACATGCTCAGAAGAAGGTTGCTCTGGTGCCACCATACTAAAGGCTATTGATGATGCTATTAAGGATGGAGTAGATATAATCTCAATCTCTATTGGACTTAGCTCACTATTCCAAGCAGACATTTTGAATGATCCCATAGCCATTGGAGCATTTCATGCAGAACAAAATGGGGTCATGGTGGCGTGTTCAGCCGGGAATGATGGTCCTGATCCTTACACAGTTGAGAACACAGCTCCATGGATATTTACAGTTGGAGCTTCCAATATTGATAGGAACTTCCAATCAACTTTAGTCCTTGGAAATGGGAAAACTTTCCTAGTAGGTTTCTTCATCTATAGTGGATTTCTTAGCATGATATCTTCAACTTGTACCAAAAACCTTATTTTTCCCTTTGTTTATGCTGTCAGGGTACAGGCATTAACTTCTCAAACCTTACTCGTTCAAAGATGTATCATATTGTCTTTGGAGAGGAAGTAGCTGCCCAATTTGCCCCTGCATCAGAAGCTAGGTATCTAGTTGTGATTATTCTTATAATATTATTGTCATCCTTTTGTATATAAAAAAAAGTTATAATTTCAAGTGTAACAATTTTTCTGGTCATTTCCTCTTTCCAACAGCTTAAAAAAAATAAACTCATTAGGCCAACTCAAATGAGATGCATTCAAATTTGACATTGCTGTTACTAGTGGTTTATATTTCTACTACATTATACCAGTAGGCAATGGCAACAAAATTGCAACTGCATTATAATGGTTTAATATTGCTGTTACTATTGGTTTATATTACTATTACATTACTACTGCTGTATTTTCTCCGAAATGCAGGAACTGTATTCCTGGATCACTAGATTACAACAAAATTGCAGGCAACATTGTTGTTTGTGTTAATGATGATCCAACTGTTTCAAGGAGAATCAAGAAGCTAGTTGTACAAGATGCAAGAGCCATGGGGATGATACTCATTGAAGAGGACAACAAAGATGTTTCCTTTGATGCAGGTGTATTTCCCTTCACACAGGTTGGCAATCTTGAAGGGAATCAGATCCTTGAGTACATAAACTCTACCAAGTAAGCATTATCAATCCTCACACATGTTGATTAGTGATTTAAAATAGCGTTCCCCATGTTCTATGTGCAAAAAAGATGGCAGATAGAAGGCAGCCTTACCTTATATTTATAAGAGGCTGATTACATGAATCGAACTCGTGACCTCCGAGTCACATGGCGACAACACCAACTGTTGTGCCAAGGTCGTGGCTAAAGGAAAAGTAGTAAACATGATATAAATATATTTTTTTTTTAATCTTAATGTTGATTGACTTTGCAAAAAGCAGGGGAAAGACTGCTTAGAGTATTCCCTTTCCAAGACACTCACGAAGTGGGTATTTGAACTGGGTCGGCCCTTAATCTTAATGTTGATTGAAGGGCCGGCTTGGCTCAGCGGTAAGCTTGCTTGTCGTGGTGTGTCAGGTCGCGGGTTCGAATCAGTCTCTCTGCAAAAAGCAAGGGAAAGACTGCCTAGAGTATTCCCTTCCCCAGACACTCACGAAGTGAGTATTTGAACTGGGTCGGCCCTTTAATCTTAATGTTGATTGGAAAAAATTGAAAAATAATATGCTAGCTATATGCTCAGTCTATCATGCCTGCATTACAGGAACCCAACTGCAACAATTCTTCCTACAACCGAAGTTACTAAATATAAGCCTTCACCAATTGTTGCATCTTTCTCATCCAGAGGTCCTTCAGGCCTTACAGAAAACATTCTCAAGGTATTTTTCTGTCCTGTGTTCCTACATGCTGTTCATTTCAACATGAACCAAGAATTACATGAGCTTTTTGAGAACAATGAACTCAGTGTTTCTTTCCCATTATGGCTTATCTGTCGTCCAGCCGGATGTCATGGCTCCAGGCGTTGGCATTTTAGCTGCCATGATTCCCAAAAGTGATGAACCAGGAAGTGTTCCAATTGGGAAAAAGCCATCCTTGTTTGCCATAAAATCTGGTACATCTATGGCTTGCCCACATGTGACAGGTGCTGCAGCATTCATTAAATCAGTACATGGAAAATGGAGTCCTTCAATGATCAAATCAGCATTAATGACAACAGGTTCTAGACAAACATCCCTTTTCTATTCTTTTATGGATATATGAGAAAGTGAGAACTGTTACTTATGTTGTTCTGTTTTGTTTTCTTCCATTCTTTAGCTACAACCTACAATAACATGAGGAAGCCTTTGACCAACAGCTCAAACTACTTTTCCAACCCACATGAAATAGGATTTGGGGAAATTAATCCACTTAGAGCTCTTAACCCTGGTTTAGTTTTTGAAACAGATCTGGAAGACTATCTGAGATTCCTTTGTTTTTCTGGCTCTTCAAAGAAAAACATAAGATCAATGTCTAAGACCAACTTCAGTTGCCCAAGGAACTCTTCTGATGATCTTATCTCTAACATCAATTACCCATCAATCTCTATAAAAGCACTTAAAAGGCAAGGAAAAGCAAAAGTAATCACAAGAACAGTTACCAACGTAGGATCCTTTAATGCCACATATGCTGCCAAGGTGCACGCACCAGAGGGATTGGTTGTCAAGGTCATCCCCAATAAGCTTGTTTTTTCAGAGGGTGTTCAAAGAATGTCCTATAAAGTCTCATTTTATGGCAAGGAGGCCCGTGGTGGATACAATTTTGGGTCTCTAAGTTGGTTTGATGGTCGACATTATGTCCATACAGTATTTGCAGTCAAAGTTGAATAGATTTGCATACACATATAGATATTTAAATAGGTTACATTATACATGCATGGTTGTTATCTATTTTTTGCCTATCTTTATGTCGTGTATGAGAGTGAGTTCCATATTGAAGTATAAATTTCTCAATGAGACACATTATTAACTGGCAATTCTCTGAACCTATGGTACTTCAGTAAGCCTACAATAATAGAAACTTCCATTAATGTCCAATCAAACCCAAAAAGATATGAATCTCCAAAATGCAAGTGGAACTTGGCCAATTCTATGCTAACTCAATCTTCTTATAATCAACGAAAATCCCTTCTATGGAAACCCTAGAAAGGATACCTTGGTTAGCCAAATTTTGGCATCTAACTCTTCGCAGTCTGAAGTGCCAACCTCAAATGCTTCACACGCTTGCTCTTGGTTTTAGAGTAAACCATGATATTGTCCATGAATAAAATTGCAAAATAATGCAAGTAAGGTTTAAATACCTTATTCATCAAATCCATGAAAATGTCAGATGTGTTAGTCAAATTGTTCTGGACAGCCACATAGATCCAATCCTTTAGGCCATTCTCTAAGGCCCATAAAAGAGGTTACTCCCCTCTATCCCTAAAGAGAGACAATTACAATCTCAACGGATTGAATCTCACTCTCCAAGCACATGCACCGAGTGAGGATACTTTCCTTACATCTAGTGGGGCCCACATGGGCAAATGGTTACTGCTCCCTTCACACTCATCATTGGAGAATCCTCTCTACCTATATATACCCCTCTTTTGGCATTGAAGATGCACTTTTTGTGTAACACACCGTCGTATTTTGGTATGTTAACATGACATATGATATTAAGCGCAGTTACAATCACAATAGTTGTGTTAAATAATTACAGGAAAAACTTTTTTGCTTTTTATTAAATCAACAATATCCTTTTCCGTAATCAATTAAGTCCAACACTATAATTTTAATGGAAAATGGTTCGGAAGTGTGTATATTAATTTATAACACCTACAAGCATTGCCACTCGTTCAAAGTTCTAAAACTTCAATCCTTTATTTTTAGTTACAGTAGGGGTAGAGGGCTTAAGCTCCCAACGTTATCCAAAATCCCCCTTAAAGAGGGCGCTTAAGCTCTCTAGGGGGCTTAAGTGCCCTCAGGCAAAGAGTTTCTCCGTGTACATGTCTTTCTGCGGGCTTAAGCTCTCTTATGGGCGCTTAAGCGCCCTCCACATGCGCAGAATACAACTTCCTCTGTTTTTCCATGATTCTTTAGGGATTCTTTCTCTCTGTTCCAATTGCACTTGATAGAAATAGTACATTACAACTTCTCAAAGCTATTTACCTAAGATCCATCCAAGGATCAACTCCATATGCTACAATGCATAACATACATATATGCAAAACAATTGAAACAACCTTCACATTCTAATACATTTACATGCACATTGTCTTCGTATATATGTCTATACACTAATCTCAAAAGAAGCCATATACATCAATGTCACAAATATATCAAAGGAGGCATGAACATCTCTCATGCTCACCAAATATCAAAATGACATGTGAAGTATATAAACCTATAACCAAAATGCTCATATGACTATCATGCCATATATCAAAATGACACTACATATATCATACAATAACATAGCACTATCCAGGCCTTGTGCCCTGTGATGCTCCTGCACCATCCGTCCCTATACCTGAAAGGAGGCCCCCATAATGCGGGGTCAAATATATGAATATACCTTAGTAAGCCAGGGGTCCTTCACGGATTCCTCCGCCCCAAGTCACTTTAGCATAAAAGCAATAAACCACATGATGTAACATATACATATCCATGCTATGAAAATAATGCTCATCCAAACACTCCACCGGAATGCTCATGCCATAATAACAATGATCCTACTGGCCAGCTAGACACTACACTCTATGAATTACATAAGGAAACTCCCTTGATACATACCAAGTGCATAACATAGCATACACATACATATATCAAATGCATCATCAAGACATGCAATTACATATACTCTATAAAACCACAACTCCAGCAAAGTCTGGTGGAGCTATCTTGGGATCAACCCGAAAGTCCGAAAGCTTACCTGTTTGTAGCTTCCTAGCAATACACACTCGTATACAAGAAATCCACTCACAAGCAAAGCAATCCAAAACTTGATCCACCGTGAGATTCAAGTATCCATGGATGCCTGCTCGCTAATCCTCCACTGAAATCACTCTTGGTATTCAATGGCAAAGAGGAATATCAATACAAATAACCAATTACTTGCATTGCTAGAAATCACCTTAAAACCATGTGATTTCACACAAAATCCTAAACCAAGACTAAATGACGATCTGACTTCATTTCTACCGTTTATTTAAGTTACTTAACATATTTCCCAAAGGGCCTAAGTCTAGACAAGCCTCAAACCACATCAACCATGGAAATATCACAATATATGACCTAGAAATCAAATTATAACAACCCACATTGTCAAGTTATGTGTTCAAGAGATTAAGTCAAGTTTACAAGGAATCAAGTAATGATGCGTGTTCATGGAAATAGTGACAAGTTGTGTCAAATAATGATCAAATGATCATGAAATTAACATGATAAGAGGAACAAGGATACAATTCATGCCTAACAAGTGAATTAGGATCTAAATATAAGTATAAGTTATGTTGAGAGACATAGATGTCAATTTGGTAAAATAGGGATATGGTGAACCTTTCACAAGAGTTTACATAAGAAGAAATAAGAAAGATGGGCATGGTAAGAGGGATCAAGAAGAGCAAAAGGATGGGGGCAGATTTAGAGGAGTTGGACTAGGCCCAAAGGGGGATGACAAAGAGATGAGCCCAAACAGCCCAAACAGCCCAAACATGTAGCTGAAAGCAACAAGGATGCAGGGGCAGAAGGGAGAAAACAATATCCTAGTGTGCAACAAACGTGCAACAAACTTCACAATGACTCAGCATAACGGTTTGTTGGTGAGCAAGGAATGCGCGAGGTGACATGGGGTGGGTTGTTAGAGGAGAGAGGGAAAGAAAATAAAAGTATAAGAAGGGGAGGAGGTAGGAAGATAGTTAAGTTTTTTGTTAAGAAAAAGTGTGTGTGGAGAGGAGGACTGGAGTCCTCAGGGAATCCTGGTTTGGCAATGTGTGCCTTAACCGTTTGAGTTTTTAGTTTTTATAATGTAATTCTCTTGTAAGGAGACTTGAACCACAATATAATTCAATACGTATTATTCAGCAACACTTGTTCTTTTACAGTTTCTGTGAATCTTTTTGCTGTGAAAATTGATCTGGAAACTTTGAGTTTCATCAATTGGTATCAAAGCTCCCGGTCCTTGGAGCAGTGGATGGTAGTGACGAGAATGGAAAACAGAGTAGAGACGATTGAGAGGAGAACGACCCAGGTAGAAGGGTTGATGCAGGAGATGACGGCGGAGATGCGTCAATTCCGAGAAGTGTTCACGACGTATATGAATCGGGAAAACGAGAGGGTCAGAGGAGGAGGGAACGATGGTGCAGGAGGAGAGAACAGAGGAGGACGATTTGGTGGCAACGGAAGAGATGACGATCGAATGAGACGCCTGGAGGTGCCTTTCTTCACCGGAGAGGACCCGTATGGCTGGATCTATAGGGCGGAACGATACTTCCGTCTCAACCAGATTGGACCGGAGGAGCAGGTGGAGGCGGCTTCCATTTGCATGGAGGGAAGAGCGTTGAACTGGTTCCAATGGTGGGAAGCGCGAAATCCAAACGTGGATTGGGCACAACTGCGGATCGCTCTGTTGCAGCGGTTCCACACCTCCACATCAGGGAATCCCTACGAGAGCTTGATGTGTCTTCGACAAACTGGAACGGTAACCGAATACCGTGAGAACTTTGAGATGCTGGCAGTCCCGTTAAGAGGAGCGGATGAGGAAGTGATGAAGGCTGCGTTCTTAAATGGCTTGAAGGAGGGGATTCGCGCGGAGGTACGCATCCAACCGGCGACGAACATGGAAGGAATAATGGCGTTAGCTCAACGGATCGAAGAAAAGGAGATGGTGATGGCAAAGGGAGCTGGTACTGTAGCCCGAAATGGGCCCCCAATTAGTGGGCTGGGTGGTGGGTTTCGGTCGAGGCCTGCGTTGATGGCCCGAAATGGGAACCCATTTGGAGCCCAAATAGGGGGCAATTTGGGAGGAGTTGCTAACGGGCCAGCCCAAAACCAACAAGGGCCCAATTCGAACATTAACAAGGGACAGGGGTCACAAGGGACAGGAACCCTAGGGTCAGGAGCGGCTGGGAGAACCGAAGGACAAGGATCGACGAATGGAGGAAATGGAAGTGGGAGTGACGGTCGGTCACGTTTCCGACGACTGAGCGCGGAGGAGATTGCTGAACGGCGGCGCCGGAATGTGTGCTTCAAGTGTGATGCACCGTACACGTTCGATCATGTCTGTGCAAATCAACATATGCATGTGATGTTGATCGATGTGAACGACGAAGGGGACGCAGCGGCAGAGGAGGCGGTCGCGACGGCCATGGAAAACGAGGATGAGACCATGCGGCTGAGTGTTCACAGCATCGTGGGTGTGTCGTCCAATCGGTCCTTGATAGTTTGGGGAAAAATCGGAAGCCAAAGGGTGATGGTCCTGGTAGATTCGGGAGCATCGCATAATTTCATTGATGCTCGGATGGCTAAAGAGCTGATGCTGACGGTGGAGGACACCAACGGACAGATGGTGGAGGTGGGTGACGGTCACCGGATCCGGAACAAAGGGGTTTGCCACCAGGTGACGCTTGACTTTCCTAATTTGTCTGTGGTACAAAATTTCTATCTCTTTCCTTTAACAGGGGTTGATGTTATCTTGGGGTTCGAATGGTTGATGGGGTTGGGCGAAATCCGAGCAAACTTCAAGGAACTGAGTCTCAAAATACCAACCAGCACTGGAATGGTGGAGATAAAGGGGGAACCAACACTAACAAGAAGTATGGTTTCATATAAGAAGATGGGGAGGACATGGAAGAAGGCTGAAGAAAAGTACTATGTTCATTTCAGCCTGATACAGCAAAGTGATGAAGACCTGAGAGGAGTGTCTATGGAAGTCGATCAACTCCTACAACAGTATCAGGATCTCTTCCAACCACTGACAACATTGCCACCCAGCCGTGAGTGTGATCACAAGATCAACTTGGTTGAGGGGGCTGTTCCTCCAAACATCAGGCCATATCGTTATCCTCATTATCACAAAGGGGAAATAGAGAAGTTTGTCAACGAGATGCTGTTATCCGGAATGATCAGACCAAGTACTAGCCCTTTTTCGAGCCCATTAATTTTGGTTAAAAAAAAAGACGGGAGCTGGCGATTCTGTGTTGATTACAGGGCTCTAAATCGGGTAACCATTACTGATAAATTCCCTATGCCAGTTATTGATGAACTGTTGAATGAGTTGTATGGAGCTGTGGTTTTTTCTAAACTAGATTTAAAGTCCGGATACAACCAAATTCGGATGAAGGTGGAAGATATTGCGAAAACAGCATTTCGCACTCATGAGGGGCATTATGAGTATCTAGTAATGCCATTTGGGCTCAAAAATGCCCCATCCACTTTCCAGGCGTTGATGAATGAAATATTCAGGCCTTTCCTGAGAAAATTTGTTCTTGTTTTCTTTGATGACATCCTTGTGTACAGCAAGGACAAAACCAAACATGTGCAGCACCTAACTCAAGTGTTGGAGGCTCTAAGAAAAAACAACTTGACTGCCAATCTGAAAAAGTGCAGTTTCGAGGAGGAGGAACTTGAATATCTGGGGCATATAATCAGCAAAGATGGAGTGAAAGCTGACCCCAAGAAAGTAGAAGCTATGCGTTCATGGCCCAAACCAAAGAATGTGAAAGGAGTCAGGGGGTTTCTTGGAATCACGGGGTATTATCGGAGATTTGTCAAGGAATATGGGTTGATTGCAAGGCCTTTAACACAGCTGTTAAAAAAAGATAATTTCCACTGGGGAAAAGAGGCGGATGAGGCATTTGAACAGCTGAAACAAGCACTACTTGAACTTCCGACGCTGGCTCTACCCAACTTTGATAAACCACTGGTGATAGAGACAGATGCATCTGGTTTAGGCATTGGGGCTGTTCTGATGCAAGATTCTATACCTATAGCATTCCTCAGCCAAGCGTTCTCTGACAATGAACGGCATTTGTCAGTATATGAACAAGAGTTGAAAGCTATTGTGTGTGCAGTGCAGAAATGGAGACATTATTTGTTGGGCAAGAGATTTATTGTCCGCACGGATCAAAAGAGCCTTAAGTATCTCATGGAACAAAGGGTGATGCCCGAGAGGCAGCAGAAGTTGGTGGTGAAATTGCTAGGTTTCGACTTTGATATTCAGTATAGACCTGGAAGGGAAAACAAGGCAGCCGATGCTCTCTCCCGGGTCATGGAATTCAGAGAGTTATCTTTGATAACCAGTCCAAGCCTCCAATCAATAACTGCAGAAGCGGAAGCGGACAAATCCATTAAACAAATTATAGTAGAAGTCCTGCAAGACCCCCAATCCCACCCAGGATACTCGGTTAGTAGAGGGAGTTTGTGGTTTAAGGGTCGTCTGGTGATTCCGTCTAATTCCTCCCATATCTCCAATTTGTTGCAAGAATTTCATTCCACTCCTTGGGGAGGACATTCTGGTGAGCTCCGCACTTTTAAGAGGATTGCCGCACTATTTTTTTGGAAGGGTATGAGAAGAGCAGTGGCTAATTTTGTGATGGCTTGTCACGTTTGTCAACAACAGAAATATTCTCAATTAGCTCCTGCTGGCCTGCTTCAGCCCCTACCAATTCCGGATCAGGTTTGGGAGGACATTTCCATGGATTTTGTAGGCGGACTACCAAAATCACATGGTATGGATACTATCTTGGTTGTGGTAGATAGACTTACAAAATACGCTCACTTTGTTACCTTAGCTCATCCTTTTACTGCCCAGGAAATAGCTTCAGTGTTTGTGAAGGAAATCATTCGACTACATGGTTTCCCCAAAACCATTGTTTCGGATAGGGACAGGATCTTTGTTAGTAGTTTTTGGAGAGAAATTTGTCGATTGGCAGGCACATATTTGAAGTTTAGTTCAGCTTACCATCCTCAAACGGATGGTCAAACCGAGGTGGTAAATCGGACGTTGGAAACTTATTTGCGGTGTTTTGCAGGGCAACACCCCAAGAGCTGGGTGAAGTGGATTCCATGGGCGGAGTTCTGGTTCAATACTTCTTTTAACCGTTCAACGCAGATGACACCGTTCAAAGCACTATATGGGCGTGATCCTCCCTTATTACTTCATTTCGGAGACAGTCACTCAAAGTTAGAGGCCGTAGACCAGCTGCTGCAGCAACGTGATGCTCTGTTGACCGAATTAAAACAGCATCTTTGCCATGCACAAGCACGTATGAAGCTGCAAGCTGATACCCACCGACGTGAAGTGGAGTTTCAGGTAGGTGATAAAGTATTTTTGAAGCTCCAACCATATAAGATGAAGTCTTTGGCACATCATGTTAACCACAAACTAAGTCCTAGATTTTATGGCCCTTTTGAGATTCTGAAAAAGGTGGGAAGGGTAGCATATCAGTTGCAACTTCCTGCTCATGCTAAGTTACACTCTGTTTTTCATGTGTCTCAACTCAAAAAGGTCATTAACCCAGCCATACCAGTGCTGGACTTTCCCAGAAATCTGACAGGGAACTTGGAACTTGAGGTTCAGCCAGGGGCAGTGTTGGCTTCACGCAAGTTGCTAAATGGTCAAGAAGAAATTCTGGTAAAGTGGAAGGATCTCCCTGACTGTGAAAATTCTTGGGAGGATCTCCAATCTTTTCAGGCTCAATTTCCACATTTTAACCTTGCGGACAAGGTTAATCTTGGAGAGGGTGGTATTGGTGAACCTTTCACAAGAGTTTACATAAGAAGAAATAAGAAAGATGGGCATGGTAAGAGGGATCAAGAAGAGCAAAAGGATGGGGGCAGATTTAGAGGAGTTGGACTAGGCCCAAAGGGGGATGACAAAGAGATGAGCCCAAACAGCCCAAACAGCCCAAACATGTAGCTGAAAGCAACAAGGATGCAGGGGCAGAAGGGAGAAAACAATATCCTAGTGTGCAACAAACGTGCAACAAACTTCACAATGACTCAGCATAACGGTTTGTTGGTGAGCAAGGAATGCGCGAGGTGACATGGGGTGGGTTGTTAGAGGAGAGAGGGAAAGAAAATAAAAGTATAAGAAGGGGAGGAGGTAGGAAGATAGTTAAGTTTTTTGTTAAGAAAAAGTGTATGTGGAGAGGAGGACTGGAGTCCTCAGGGAATCCTGGTTTGGCAATGTGTGCCTTAACCGTTTGAGTTTTTAGTTTTTATAATGTAATTCTCTTGTAAGGAGACTTGAACCACAATATAATTCAATACGTATTATTCAGCAACACTTGTTCTTTTACAGTTTCTGTGAATCTTTTTGCTGTGAAAATTGATCTGGAAACTTTGAGTTTCATCAGGATATTTTGGTAATTTGACAAACTATGTCTGAACTTAATTCTGCCACTCTAGTTAAATTGTCGGGTGAATTTTATGAAGTATAAGCATGCATAATTTAGATAGATAGTGTGAAGAAAGATTAAAATAATTAAGTCAAATGTTAAGAAATTAACTAAGTGTTAGTAAGTCAAAGTAAGCTAAAACTTGACAAAACTATGCCTAAACTTGAATTAGATGGCATAATTAAATTGTATAGTAAATTTCATGGGTTCAAGGTGGTCTTATATTAATCTAGCTATGGTTAGATTAATTATTACAATTGAGTCAAAGTTCTAATTAAAATCAACCAATAAGAAGCCTTATTGGTCAAAGCAGTGGCGGACCCAGGAAAATATTTTTATGTCCGCACAGTGGCCGGGGTTGCCCCCGATATTTTTTTTGTGTGAAGAAAGTTAAATCAATGCTTGAACCCGCTCATAATCTAGTTGCTTCCATAACAAGCTGCAGACAATAGTTTGACCAATTATTCCTCCCTAAATCTTACCAATCCTCCAAAGCAAATATAAGAATATACTCTAGTATATTCATACATCATCATTTTATTTTATAATGGTGAATAAAAAAGTTAACACTCAAATAAAATCACACTAAAGGTCTCGTCTCTACATATTAACTTATTTGAGAATGTCAGACCGACAATCAATCCTCTCTTTTTATAAAAATGAAAAAGGAAAAAAATGATGAAGAGAACATGGGAATGGGTAAGTGACAGGGGAGAAGGAATAATTTTTCTCTCTAATCAATTTGCGTTGCTACATTGTTTTAATCATTTCCGTACTTTGCTAACTAATATAAGAATAATTATCCTTTTTGGTCCCTAACAAAAAATTCAGTCCCCACTTTAGTCCATTATAAAAAAATGAGTCACATGGTCGCTATGAAATTCAAAGTGGACCCATTTTGATCTTTTTGAGGGACTAATGTAGGTCTTTTTTAAATTTGTGAGGGACCGTGATTTTAACTAAATTGATCAACTTTAGATTTTTTAGGGATCTCGAGACTTATTTTATTTTGTAAGGGACTAAAATGGGGACCATATTTTTTGTTAGGGCTTAAAAGGGTATTTACTCATAATATATATATTGAAGCAAGAGACAAATAAATACTTACAATAATAAAAAAAAAAACTGAATTTTTTTTATGACTGCACTTGCGGGCAAGTGGGTCCGCCAGTGGGTCAAAGTGATGACTAAGTAATAAAGTAAGCGTAATGGTTAAGCTACTTAGATATTTTCATGAAGAAAATTAGTTTTTCCTCTTCAAAACACTCCTTGGCCGACCTATATAATAAGGAGAAGAAGATCGGTCACTAAGCTAGCAAATTCAATTGGTTAAAAATCAAGAAAGTCAACAAAAGTGGGTAGAAAGCTTTTAGATGTTTATAAGTTGAATTGTCATCGATCTTAACTCATCTTCTACAATTTTTTCTGCCTTTTTCTCCTCTCCATGACCAGACACCATTGAATAGCTTTGAGAGCTCATATCTATAGGAAACCTCACAAAAACATCATGATTATTTCACAAGAAATCTTCCTTACAACCTTAGGAACCTATCTATGGTTTTAGTTTCTTTTCAAAAGCCTCCAATCATTGGATTTCTACTCTTGAAGGCCACGACCTAGGTATTGTTCATGGGTCTAAAGTTCAGTGTTTTCATGGTTTGAATTTTGGAGAATAATCTCTAGGTGGTTTGGAGCTCATCGGTGTTATGAAACTGAAGTTTAAACAATTAGTTTTCAAGTTATGATTTTAGGGTTTTCTCTTGAACATGAATGAACATGGATGGTGTTCAATAATGTTAAAATGTTGTATTTTAATGTGTATTCATGGTATTTGATGTTCATGGAGTTGATTGAATTAAGTTTGATTAACTAGAAGTTGTAAAAATTCATGAAACCCTAATAGGCATCAAATCTACCCTTGTCTTGCAAAATTCATATCTGTAGTTGTAGAATTCCAAATTGAGTGTGGTTTGTTGAAAATTAAAGTTACACATGTATAGTATAACATATAAAAATTCATAACAATTAGTCAGAAATGGATTTTTCGTGTATTTATTAGTACAGACTGTTCATGCTGGAAAATTCATGTTTCTCTGGATTGTTTTATTGGTTAATGGTGATCCTACCTATTGAATGTTGATTAGACTTATTAAATAATGGCTAGGTCACAACAAAACCCTAGCACTCCAGTGGTAGGCGTACATTATTCCACCAATCAGCTGCATCCCCCTGTAATATATAAGTAGAGTATAATAATTTCAGATTGTCATCACATTCCATGACACAGAAGATACGCTCAAGCTCTTGTACCCACTCTACAATGGCGATAGGATCCGTCCCACCCTTATAGTGGGATGGTGAATGTTTCTTGAAGGAATTCAACCTCCTATCACGAGTCTCTCTATCATCAATAGGTAATCTAACAGATCTCGCAGCACTAATATGATGGCTACCACCAACTCCACCATGTTGACTAGAAACTTCAACATGAGGATCAACATTACCAACCCCTTCCTCTACATGGAGAGTATGAGGGGGTGGTGGCAACTGGGGCTGCACCTGTAGTTGTGGCTGCTGCAAAGGCTGTGGACCTTGCCCACCAACCCTCATCTCAGCTAAAAGTAATCTCATCATTTCAACATTTACCAACCTGTTTGCTTTCAACATATCTTGATTAGCTTTCATTATCAATTCAAGTTCTTGCTGCCTTGTTGCAGCCATAGTCTGCTGCAGTGTAATCAGAGCTGTCAACATAGGATCCGGTTGTGGATCATTCACCTAACGATTGGTTCGGGGCCTAACCATATTTACCAAAGTAGGATTTGACTGGTCGTCAATTGTTTCCAGAGTCCTTCTCGGAGGAACCATAATTTCGCACCTTTTACACCAAGGAATGAGTTAGCTATGCTCACACTCAGTGATCAGACATGCATATTACAACGCTACAAGAAAACACTCAAGAACATCAAAATTCAAACATCTTATGCAATATATCATGGAATTCCCTAGAGTAACTGCTCTGATACCATAAATGTAACATCCCCGTCTTGAGCCGATTCCATTAACACACATATTATACAAAACATGAATAGCGGAAGACTTAACTTACGAAAATACGAGCTAACTTTTTTTCTTTTTCTTTTATCCTTTTCACATGATATATAATTGCATACATCTTCTAGTTTACTTTTCATTTGACAGAGACAAAAATCGAACAGAGTAACATCTGTAAGTCGGACAAATGAGGATATAAGAATCCCACTCTCAAGGTATCCTGATAAATAGTTTATACAATGCATGATTTCATAAATACCATATATTCATAAAGGATCATATACCCATCCATGGGCGCATGCATAACTTGGCTTCGTGCCACTAAATCTAACAACATGCAAAACCAACACATATGCATACATGA
The DNA here is from genome assembly GCA_032173675.1 of Gastrolobium villosum. Lineage (NCBI taxonomy): Eukaryota > Viridiplantae > Streptophyta > Magnoliopsida > Fabales > Fabaceae > Gastrolobium > Gastrolobium villosum. The sequence goes on from JAVKPL010012727.1 coordinate 27,963, forward strand.
ATACTATATCATCATATAAACATGCCTGAATACACAAATGTACATGCATCAAAGCGAGAAACATGTACAAAACACATACATGCTATATACAAAGTAACAAATCAGACGTCATGATCCTAAAAAAATGGAATACTAATGCAAAATAACAATCCTCCAAGATAATAGTAGCATACTGCTACCCAAGATCCGGTCCGCAATGCACTCTATCCATGGGTCATATCCTTGCCCCATGTAGGCTCACCGGTAATCTATACACCTGAAATGTTGTCCCCAAACGGGGTGAGATAACAAATCTCAATAAGCTCCAGGTTTATTGATAACACTACAGCTATGGAAAGTATCAGTAAAAAAGAAAATAAAACTATCTCACTTCGAGGGGAGATATTTCCTCCAAGACCAGAATTCTGGAATTCAAAATTATCATATCATCAAGGTAAGATACAATGGCATATATATATATATATATATATATATATATATATATATATATCCATACTCTCTCACCTATAACAGAAATAGGAAAACTCACACCCCCATTACATACACCACACCTTCCCCACCCAATAACAGAATACAAAAAGCAATACAACTAAAAGGGTCCCTCTAACCGTTGCTGTGATGCAACATTCATGCACGTGCACTAGATTTGATAGTCTCTTAACCATTTAGGTCTCATCTTGCTCCTCTTAGACACCCTGACCTTTGGGCTTGGCATCTGGTCCATGATGTCTTCATCTATATCTATTGGGCCTTGGTCTAGAGTATCCTGTTGCATAACATCCCCTTCCCCTTCAGTAAACACCTTGTCCTCAAGTTGCAAGGATGGGTATGACTGCTTGAGATCATCCAAAATTTCCCAAGTGGAATCTTCGGGAAAGAGACCATCCCACTGAATAAGCACCTTAGTCTGAGCTGTATTGGGATCAGTGGTGGTATCCAAGATGCTCAAAGGTTGGATGACATGTTGATTCAAAAAAGCAACAGCAGGTAAGGGCAGTGGTGTGGCACTTGGGTCTTGATGGAATGGTTTGAGGAGGGAAGCATGAAATACGGGATGAATTTTAGATCCAGGTGGAAGGTCTAATTCAAATGCAACCTGACCAATGCATTTAATGATTGAAAAAGGACCATAGTACCTCTTTTCCAATTTGTGATTAACACGGTTGGCCACCGATTGCTGGCGATAAGGACGAAGCCGTAAGAGAACCAAATCACCCAACTTAGAGTGATGATCCTGCTGATGCTTATCAGCCGCAACCTTCATGATGGACTGGGCTTTGGACAGTTTACGTTTCAGCTGATCTAAAATAGCCTCCCGATCAGTCAATTCGGAATCAACAGCTTGCAGACTACTCGAGCCAGCCACATAATTTGGGAGTGAAGGTGGATCACGACCAAAAACAATTTGAAAAGGAGTAAAGCCGGTTGCTGAGTGAACAGAGGTGTTATAACACCATTCTGCCCAATGCAAAAAACGCCCCCAAAGCTTTGGTTGCACGTGGACATAGGTGAAAGTAAACTGGCCTTTGAAGGCCGATGCATGTAAGGTGTAAAACAAAATTTTTACTGCGGAACATACATGCACAGATAGGTTCATGCTTTAAGACAGCATGATGTTACCTTGTTTTTGGCCTGATCAGTCAGGGAGATCAGATGTCAGGCTTGAAGGGTTGAAACCCTCTAATGGTGATCCACACCACCGTTCGTCAATGATGCAAGAACCCTTTCTTGAAAGCCACCAGATGAACACCACAGTGAGGCTTGCTATGCGCACAAGTGGTGAAGGTGGAGGCTAGGTATTCTGTTTGGAAAGGTGTAGTGAACTACCCTAAAGAATGGTGCATAGATGGAGGAGAGTTGGCTAGGTTTTCTGTCAAAACCCTAAGGTGAGGAACAAGTGTTATGCGCACACTTGGAGAGGAGGAGAGATTTAAATCATTCAAAATGAAAACCGACTTTCAAACTCTTTTGAAATTTGCGCATGGAACAGGGAGGATAAGGTCGAGCTGTTGCAAAACCAATTTTGCCAACAACCTTCAATCTTATCCACATGAAATTAAGTTCAAAACAATTTAAACTTAAATTCATAAACTATCATATAGTATACATTTTTCATGCGCATAATTCAGCCCTAGAAGGGGTCCAAATATATTGAGTAATTGCATTTAAAATTTGAATCAACCCACCCACTGATTCCCTCAACCACCAAATCTGAATGGAGCTTTGTTTTAAGTGATAAGATGACATCCTTATCACTTAAACTTGCGCACCAAACAACCCAAGGAAGTGCTCCAAAGATGCTTCTTGATCCAAGGAATATGCTCCAATAAGATCCTGTCTTATCCTTTTGTTATGAAACAACTTCAATTCAAATTCGAATTCAAACACTTGAATTCAAATGTTCAAACATTCAAATTCAAAATTCAAAATTTCAAATTTCAAATTCAAAATTCGAATTTCAAAATTCAAATTCCAAATTCAAATTTCAAAATTCAAATTTCAAATTCAAAATTCGAAATTCAAATATTTGATTATTAATTTAACTAATTAAATTAATTAGTAATGGCTTGGACTATCCAAGCCCATTACTAAGCTCCATGCACCACCCACCCATTTAGGTGGGCTTCCAAACAGCTTCTTGGGCTAACAACCATTATTAGGCCCAATACCTTTAAAGCTAGTCCATCATGACTACAAGATGTTAGTGTGTGACCCATTAGGTCCAACTTAGCTTCTGACATAACTGGGCTTGGGCCCAACAAGCCCACAACCCAATTAATGACAACACAGAGCACTAGCAATGCTTTGTTGCCCTAGAACTAGTCAGATTAATGACTTGATCATCCTATTGCACATATTTGGTTACCGTATGTAATTCCCTTCGTCTCAGTTATCTTTCCATTAACCTAGGGTAAGGAAATGTATCAACCCCTGCGGTTTAGGGTAAGCTTTATTCGAAATAGAGAATCTTCAATTTACTGACTCTAAAGGCAGATCATCTCATGATCTCTTTTACTATGCATAGATTCCCGAGTCCCTGTAAATGTCATCCCAATTTATCCGGTTTACAGATAACCTAATCTCTCATAGAGATTTGACGAATTCCTTCAGCTTATTATCCTAGCCCTGTGCCCTTTAAGGACACGCCCAACAGTATACCTATGAGTCTCCATGTTTCAGGCAGACGAGGCATACAATCAAAACATGCCTTCAAGAACACAGTCTAGGTAATAACTTCTGGTCTAAGAAAAGACATACCCAAACATAAAGAGATTACTCTAATGACACTATCTGTGAGATTTCCTCATAGAGTCTCTTTGTGGGTCTGTTCAGTGCGAGCTATTCTCTTATAGGTCCACCCACGACTTTAACTAAGATATTTCCATATCTGCAGCTCATGATGTCTTTACCTTGTATCCATATACAAGTAGATAAGTCGTACTAGTCTTACTCGAGATCACTGATCCCCAAACTCAGTGTCTCTAGACTAGGAACATATAATTAGGAATAAACATGCAATATCCTTGAATCCTCATGATCGTGATCTCATCACAGATACTCAAGAGATACCTGTTCTATTCCAAGGGGTTTATTCAGTTCGTTCATATAATATTAACAGTAATATCGAGACATAATATGAAACTGAATAAATAGTGCTTTCATTTATTTGCGACAAACAAAGTTCTATATCTAGTGTCCTTTATTTAATCAAAAGATTGTCTCTAGGACACCCATATACTAACAAGCTCTCACTTGGCCTAGAGCCAATCAGACCTAAGTCGTATACCTAAAGCCACATAATCACTATCATGTTTTCTCTGAGAAACAGCCTTTGTCAGAGAATCGGCCAGGTTTTTAACTGTGGGAATATAATCCATTTTTACATCCATCCTATCATTGATTACTCTAATCAAGTGATATCTGCGGAGCACGTGTTTAGATCTTTTATGAGACCTAGGTTCCATTGACTGCGTAATGGCTCCAATGTTGTCGCAAAGCAACTGTATGGGCATATCCACGCTTGGAACCACCCTTAGTTCAAAAATGAACTTCCTTGATCCACACGGCCTCCTAAGCCGCTTCTGAAGCAGCTATGTATTCAGCTTCTGTCATTAAATCTTCTTTAGTATCTTGCTTGGAACTCTTCCAATATATTGCCCCACCATTTAAGGTGAATACAAACACTGATTGTGACTTACAGTCATTTTTGTCACTCTGAAAGCTGGCTTCAGTGAACCCTTTCACTGTTAGCTCATTAACCCCACCATAGACCAGAAACGCATCCTTAGTTCTTCTTAAGTATTTAAGGATGGTTTTGACTGTTGTCCAGTGACCCTCTCCAGGGTCTGACTGGTATCTGCTCGTAATGCTTAAAGCATATGAGACATCTGGTCTCGTACATATCATGGCATACATGATGGATCCAATAGCCGAAGCGTATGGAATTCCACTCATGCGATCCTTCTCAGGCTGTGACTTAGGACACATAGCCCTTGATAGGTGTACCCCATGACTGACAAGAATAAAACCCCTTTTCGACCCTTCCATGCTAAACCTCTTTAGCATCTTGTCAACGTACGTGGATTGAGATAAACCCAGTAGCCTCTTGGATCTATCTCTATAGATCTTTATACCAAATATAAAGGCTGCCTCTCCCAAATCCTTCATGGTAAAGTTTTCTGAAAGCCACTCTTTCGTTATTTTTAATGTGGGGATGTCATTTCCTATTAGCAATATGTCATCTACATAGAGCACTAGGAAGACGACATTACTCCCACTAACCTTTCTGTAAACACAAGGTTCATCCTCGTTCTTGATAAAACCGTTACTCTTAACGACTTCATCAAAACGTATATTCCAACTCCTTGATGCTTGCTTTAGCCCATATATTGACCTTTGTAGTTTGCATACCATATGCTCCTTATCTTTGATTTCAAAGCCTTCAGGTTGTGTCATGTACACTTCCTCCTTCAAGAACCCATTCAAGAGGGCGGTCTTGACATCCATTTGCCAAATTTCATAGTCGTGGTATGCTGCTATTGCAAGCATGATCCTAATAGATTTAATCATGGCAACTGGTGAGAAAGTTTCATCATAGTCAACTCCTTGTCTTTGACGATACCCTTTCGCCACCAACCTAGCTTTGTAGGTCTGAACGTTGCCATCTACATCAGTCTTTCTTTTAAAGACCCATTTATTACCGATAGAAACTATTCCTTGCGGTTTAGGAACCAAGGTCCATACCTTGTTCTGATACATCGAATCCATTTCAGATTCCATGGCTTCAAGCCATCTTGAGGAGTCAACATCTTTGACCGCCTCCTCGTAGTTACTTGGTTCATCATCCTCAACAGTTTGCTGATTCTCAATCACAAACCCGTACCTTTCAGGTGGATGGATGACCCTCGTAGATCTACGGAGTTGTGTGTTTACTTCTCCATTGGAGAACGTCGCCTGCGGAGCAGACTCGGGTTCCTCAATCTGTTCTTGTGGATCTTACACTTCTTCAAGATCAATCTTACTCCCACTGCCTCATTGAGAGATCAAATCCTTCTCAAGGAACTCAGCATTCTTTGACACAAACACTTTGTGTTCTTCCATGGAGTAGAAGTAGTATCCCTTAGTACCTTTAGGATACCCCACAAATAGACATTTAGTACTCTTAGCACTAAGCTTGTCTGATGTCAACGCTTTGACATAAGCTGGCGATCCCCATACCCTGAGGTAACTCAGGTTGGGTCTCTTACCACTCTATATCTTATATGGTGTGGTCTGAACAGATTTAGACGGTACCCTATTTAGAAAGTTATGCCGCTGTGTCTAAGGCATATCCCTAAAACAATTTTGGAAGTTGAGTCTAACTCATTATAGACCTAACCATGCCTAACACAGTCTTGTTTCTCCTGACACCGTTTTGGTGTGGTGTGTTAAGTGCAGTAAACTGCGAGAGAATTCTATTTTCTCTCCGATAATCCCGAAACTCATGGCTCAAATATTCATCATCACGATCTGATCGCAATGACTCAACCATCTTGCCATGCCGTTTCACTACTTCATCAGTAAATGAAATAGGAGTTTCCTCCTCTAGCCACAATATACATTGGGCCACATAAATCACAGTGAATGAGTTCTAATAACTCACTAGCCCTATGAATCTCAAGCCCTTTGGGCATTGACGAATCATTTTCCCAGCTAGACAAGATTCATACTGTCCATAGGATTCCAAATCCTTGGAGTCCAGGTATCCATCTCTATGCATCCTAGACAATCTTGTTTCATTTATGTGCCTTAGTCTATAGTGCCAAAGATAGGATTGATTATCTATCCTAGGTCATTTCACATCTTCATTGAGCACTTTAGTTCCCATTTCCAAAACATACAAGCCATTAATTAAAGAAGCGTACCATGACAATATCATTCAAAATGATAGAAAATGTACCATCCTTAATAGTTAAAGCAAAACCATCTTGTTCTAAACAAGAAATAATATTTCCAGAAATGCCGGGAATTTAAAGACAATTATTCAAATGCAATAAAGTGCCCATAGGCTAATGAGGTCGGTATCCCCACCAGCAGGAGCAACAACTCTTGCTTCATCACCTGCGCGGTGTCCACCTCGTTCTTCTCCAATCTTCTAGGCTTCTAAGCACCTGCAACACATTGCGGATAATAAGAACCATAACCGGTATCCAATACCTTATAAAGTTGGATTAGCATAAGAACAATTTATCTCAATCATGTGAATACCTGAGGTTGAAGCATCACCATGCTCCTTCACACTCTTCAGGTAGTCTGGACAATTCCTTTTCCAATGGCTATATTTGCCACAATGGAAGCACACAACATCGCTTTTGTCCTTGGGTGCTCCCTTACCTTTCTTTTTGCCCTTTTTCTTATTGGGTTTTCCTTTGGGCTTAAGGGAGTTGCCTTTTGCAGGCTCCTTGCCCTTACCCATGGCCCTTTCAGAACCACCAATCATAAGAGCTTGTGTCTCATCCTTCTTGATAGACATTTCAGCAGTCGTTAACATCCTTAACAACTCTGGCAAGCTCACAAGCATCCCATGCATGTTGTAATTCATTATGAATTCAGTGAAAGAAGGAGGAAGTGATGATAGAACTAAGTCATTAATTAATTCAGCATCCATTGTGAACCCTAGACCCTCTAGCTTCTCAATGAGTGCCATCATCTTCAGTACATGGCGGTTAAAACACATGCCTTCAGTCATCTTGCACAGGAACAATTCCCTAAAGGTCTTATACCTCTCATGTCTGCCTTTAATATCATACAACTCCTTGAGATGCATGATAATAGAGGGGACATCCATATGCTCGTGCTGTTTACGCAGTTCAGGCGACATGGATGCCAGCATGATGCAACAAGCCAACACATTATCATCCATGTGTTGCTTGTGGGTTTCGAAATCAAATTCCGTGAACCCATCTTCCCCTTCCTTAGGCGCAATAGGCAAAGCAGTGTCAAGGACATAAGCTATCTTTTCGGTCTTAAGAACAATTCTTAAGTTCCGATACCAGTCCATAAAATTTGAATCGGTCAGTTCATTCGTATCGAGAATTGAATGCAATGACAGTTGATTAGTCATACTAAAAGCTGAAAAGGATGTAAAGATAGTTTTAGTTAATATACGGTTATGTAGTTAAAAGCAAATTATTAAAGACTTGAAATAATTTGCCCCTCCCACTATTTTATCTAAGTCAATGACCCTTCCTTTTGACTTAGGGTTAATCTACTTTAGATTTTACCTTAGTGGGATTAAGAGTGCGATTATTTATTTTAATCTCCGTCTGAGACCGCAAGATTAATTTAAATAAAGGGTTGATCTTTATCAACAGTATCTCATACACTCTCTTAACATTAGGTTGACAACTCTTTGTCACTTAGTGGTGCATCTCATGCAACCAACCTAGCACCATTACCCTAAGCACATAAGCCCGGCTGTGCCTGCAACTTATGTCTTAGTTAAGCATTAAACCAGCACCCTAAGTGTCTTACACTTCAAACACTACTCTAGCCCAACGAAATAGTGGGTCCCAACTGAGTTGTGGAGCACCACTATGTAGAAGAGTTTTGAGTAGCATTGGTGGTGGGAGGTAATCATATGCTTAATTATTTATTCCTTTTAAGGGTTCCTTTTATCTTGGGGTTAATTAGGTCCCATCAAACGCATATTGTAAGTTATCATGCTAGTCGTTACCTATGTCAAACATCTATCGGTATACACTAGTCGCTATTGGACAAACATAATAACCATACAAAACGCAGTTTGCCCAATTCAGGCATACTAGACGTTCTAATCATACATGCATATAAACAGTTTCTATTGAGATAGCCATGGTGCTCGCGCTTTTGTCCTTTTTGCTTCTTTAAGCAACGGCCGCTTGTCGTCTATACGCCACTAGCCTATTTCTCTAATTACAAATAATTAAAGAAACTCCATAACATCTTTGGAGGGACAAAATTACAAAATTTAAATTACAAATACACTTGTAAATTAAAAGGCGCGATTACACATTAATTTAAAATTCAAAAATTCAAATCCGGGTACCATGACCATCCCCTTCCTGTTTGTACCTGAAAAGTTCAAAACTTGCAAACACAAACATTATATTATCACATAATATTTTCACATATATTTTGACATTTAACATTTAAACATCAAAATAACATCAAGATTCATAATCTTAAATTTCTCATTGGCCGAATTTAAAAACAATTTTAATTCAAATTTTGTTAATTCTTTCTTAAAGAAAACAAAATTAAACCATGCATGTAACCATAAACTCCTTCATGGCCGAATCATATAGGTGACTATATGATAAATTTTGTCACAAAATTTCATGCATATAAACATGAAACAATTCATGGAGAAAAATAAGAAATCATTCAAGGTACTCTTAGTACCCTCCATGGCCGAATCTACCCTTTCAAAAAGGGTGTTCCTTTTAAAACTCTCATAAAGAAAAAGAAACTAAACCATGATGCATAATGTTTTATGAACACAGAATCAAATTTACATGTTCATAAAAACAAAAACTTTAACACTTTAAAGGATTTGTGATTCAAAATCCACATGCAGAATTTAAACTTTAACCCTTTAAAGATTTTTGACCGTGAAAAACTCCTTTCACAAACAAGGTACCATCACCCGTCGATGGTAAAGCAACCGGGCTCTGATACCACTTGAAAGTAAACTGGCCTTTGAAGGCCGATGCATGTAAGGTGTAAAACAAAAATTTTACTGCGGAACATACATGCACAGATAGGTTCATGATTTAAGACAGCATGATGTTACCTTGTTTTTGGCCTGATCAGTCAGGGAGATCATATGTCAGGCTTGAAGGGTTGAAACCCTCTAATGGTGATCCACACCACCGTTCGTCAATGATGCAAGAACCCTTTCTTGAAAGCCACCAGATGAACACCACAGTGAGGCTTGCTATGCGCACAAGTGGTGAAGGTGGAGGCTAGTTATTTTGTTTGGAAAGGTGTAGTGAACTACCCTATAGAATGGTGCATAGATGGAGGAGAGTTGGCTAGGTTTTCTGTCAAAACCCTAAGGTGAGGAACAAGTGTTATGCGCACACTTGGAGAGGAGGAGAGATTTAAATCATTCAAAATGAAAACCAACTTTCAAACTCTTTTGAAATTTGCGCATGGAACATGGAGGATAAGGTGGAGCTGTTGCAAAACCAATTTTGCCAACAACCTTCAATCTTATCCACATGAAATTAAGTTCAAAATAATTTAAACTTAAATTCATAAACTATCATATAGTATACATTTTTCATGCGCATAATTCAGCCCTAGAAGGGGTCCAAATATATTGAGTAGTTGCATTCAAAATTTGAATCAACTCACCCACTGATTCCCTCAACCACCAAATCTGAATGGAGCTTTGTTTTAAGTGATAAGATGACATCCTTATCACTTAAACTTGCGCACCAAACAGCCCAAGGAAGTGCTCTAAAGATGCTTCTTGATCCAAGGAATATGCTCCAATAAGATCATGTCTTATCCTTTTGTTATGAAACAACTTTTCAAAACCAATTCAAATTCGAATTCAAACACTTGAATTCAAATGTTCAAACATTCAAATTCAAAATTCAAAATTTCAAATTTCAAATTCAAAATTCGAATTTCAAAATTCAAATTCCAAATTCAAATTTCAAAATTCAAATTTCAAATTCAAAATTCGAATTTCGAAATTCAAATTCCAAATTCAAATTTCAAAATTCAAATTTAAAATTCAAAATTCGAAATTCAAATATTTGATTATTAATTTAACTAATTAAATTAATTAGTAATGGCTTGGACTATCCAAGCCCATTACTAAGCTCCATGCACCACCCACCCATTTAGGTGGGCTTCCAAACAGCTTCTTGGGCTAACAACCATTATTAGGCCCAATACCTTTAAAGCTAGTCCATCATGACTACAAGGTGTTAGTGTGTGACCCATTAGGTCCAACTTAGCTTCTGACATAACTGGGCTTGGGCCCAACAAGCCCACAACCCAATTAATGACAACACAGAGCACTAGCAATGCTTTGTTGCCCCAGAACTAGTCAGATTAATGACTTGATCATCCTATTGCACATATTTGGTTACCGTATGTATTTCCTTTCGTCTCGGTTATCTTCCCATTAACCTAGGGTAAGGAAATGTATCAACCCCTGCGGTTTAGGTAAGCTTTATTCGAAATAGGGAATCTTCAATTTACTGACTCTAAAGGCAGATCATCTCATGATCTCTTTTACTATGCATAGATTCCCGAGTCCCTGTAAATGTCATCCCGATTTCTCCGGTTTACAGATAACCTAATCTCTCACAGAGATTTGACGAATTCCTTCAGCTTATTACCCTAGCCCTGTGCCCTTTAAGGACACGCCCAACAGTATACCTATGAGTCTCCATGTTTCAGGCAGACGAGGCATACAATCAAAACATGCCTTCAAGAACACAGTTTAGGTAATAACTTCTGGTCTAAGGAAAGACATACCCAAACATAAAGAGATTACTCTAATGACACTATCTGTGAGATTTCCTCATAGAGTCTCTTTTTGGGTCTGTTCAGTGCGAGCTATACTCTTATAGGTCCACCCACGACTTTAGCTAAGATATCTCCATATCTGCAGCTTATGAGGTCTTTACCTTGTATCCATATACAAGTAGATAAGTCGTACTAGTCTTACTCGAGATCACTGATCCCCAAACTCAGTGTCTCTAGACTAGGAACATATAATTAGGAATAGACATGCAATATCCTTGAATCCTCATGATCGTGATCTCATCACAGATACTCAAGAGATACCTGTTCTATTCCAAGGGGTTTATTTAGTTCGTTCATATAATATTAACAGTAATATCGAGACATAATATGAAACTGAATAAATAGTGCTTTCATTTATTTGCGACAAACAAAGTTCTACATCTAGTGTCCTTTATTTAATCAAAAGATTGTCTCTGGGACACCCATATACTAACAATAGGCACGAAGATACTGTTGCAAAATACGATTGAGGACCTCAGTTTGTCCATCACTCTGTGGATGGTAAGCATATGACATGCTCAATTTCGTGCCACTGAGGGAAAAAAGTTCTTGCCAAAACTTGCTCATAAAAATAGGATCCCTGTCTGAGATTATGCTTTTTGGCATGCCATGTAGCCGGCAAATCATTTGACTAAATAATTCAGCAACTTTAACGGCAGTGAAGTGAGTAGGGAGCATCCCGAAATGACTAGCCTTAGATAACCGATCTACTACCACAAAGATGACAGTAAAGTTTTGGAAGGAAGGCAGCCCTATTATGAAATCCATAGAAATATCCTCCCACACTGCATTTGGGACTGGAATGGGCTGTAATAGTCCTTTGGGTTGAGATGTAGGGACCTTAATCTGTTGACAAACAAGACAATGCTGAATGAACTGGGTGACATCTTTTAACATGTCATGCCAGAAAAAATTTGTACCCAACCGAGCATAAGTCTTCTTAATCCCTATATGAACACCTAATGGAGAAGAATGGAATTCCTCTAGGAATAAGTGCTTTAAAGAGGAATTGGAAGGAACAAATATGCGGCCTTTGTAAAATAAAAGACCTTGCACCACTGAAAAATCAACGTGTGAGTTAGGATCACGATTAATGTCAAGCATGAGTTGACACAACTCAGAGTCAACTTTGTACTCCTCCTTAAGCTTGGAGAGCACCTCAAATTGTGGGACAGTCAAGGCGAGGAGTTGGCCATCCCCCTCATGCAGTCGCGAAAGAGCATCCGCCACTGTATTCTCAGGACCAGGCTTATATTTAATCTCATAATCGTATCCTAACAACTTGGAGAGGTAGTAGTGTTGATCGGGCGTTTGAATGGTCTGAGTCATCAACTTTTTTAAGCTTCTTTGATCAGTATGGATAGTAAATTTCCTACCCAATAAGTAATGACGCCATTTTTTAACAGCCTCCACTGTGGCGTGTAATTCACGCACGTATGTCGAAGCAGCTTGTAACTTACCACAGAACTTTTTACTGAAGCAACCGATTGAGTGCCCTTTTTGAATGAGAACAGCACCCATGCCCGATCCGGAAGCATCAGTCTCAATGGTGAAAGGAGCAGTGAAGTCAGGGAGTGCCAATACTGGAGAATGAGTCATTGCTTGCTTTAAAAGCTCAAAAGCGTTCTGAGCAGCAATAGACCACACAAAAGAATCCTTTTTTAATAACTCAGTAAGAGGGGCAGCAATGGAGGCATTCCCTTTGACAAACCGGCAATAGAAACCAGTTAGGCCTAGGAATCCTCGTAATTGTTTGATGGAAGCAGGTGGTGGCCAAACCAACATAGCCTTGATCTTTTCAGGGTCCGGACCAACTCCCACCGATGAAATGATGTGACCAAGGTACTCAAGAGAACTTTGTGCAAACGTACATTTGGACCTCTTTAAAAAAATTGGTTGGTCCGCAGAGTTTCGAATGTCTCTGCTAAATGGGTCACATGATCCTCCAAAGTCTTACTGAACACCAAAATGTCGTCAAAAAAACAATGACAAATCGATGAAGAAAAGGCTTAAACAAAAAATTCATCGTAGATTGAAAAGTAGCCGGGGCGTTACACAACCCAAACGACATTACCAGATATCCAAAGTGCCCTTCGTGTGTACGGAAAGTAGTTTTGGGAATGTCATCAGGACTCATGCGTATTTGATGATACCCCGAACGGAGATCCAATTTGGAAAAACAGCACGCCCCGTGTAATTCATCCAGCAACTCGTCAATAGATGGAATAGGAAAGCGATCCGGCTGTGTAATTGCATTGAGAGCGCGATAATCGGTACAAAAATGCCAGGAATCGTCTTTCTTGCGGACAAGCAACACCGTAGAGGAGAAAGGACTGTTACTGTCCTGGATGATACCGGTCTCGAGCATTTCAGCAGTGAGGCGCTCAATTTCACGTTTATGAAAATAAGGGTATCGGTATGGCCGCACATTGACAGCTGGGGAGTCAGGAAACAGGGGAATATGGTGATCTGATGGTCGTGGAGGAGGAAGGCTGGTGGGATTCTCAAATAAGGAAGCATAGCGGTGGAGAAGAGACTGAATTGCAGGTGAATGAGCGATGGCTGTTGTCGTATGCGGTTGTGTGGTCACAGCTTGGAGGTGGAATAACTCAGAGATGGAGTGGGTAGAAATCATGCGCTTCATTTGGGCCGCCGATACATTATGGGCCTCCACAGTTGGGCCCCCGTGAATGGTGACCACTTTTGCATCCCGTACAAATCTCATGGTGAGTGTATCATAGTCAGTAAGGATAGGCCTAAGAGTCTTGAGCCATTGTACACCTAAAACAAGGTCAGCACCATAAATAGGAAACAAATAAAAATCCACAGTAAATCATTGATTACCAATGGTTAAACCCACTTGTCGACACCAAGAGTCACATTTTAATTCTTCACCGTTACCTACTAACACCTGGAAGCCTTGGGCCTTTTGCACCTGAAGGCCCAGAAAGCGAGCAAGCCTAGGTTGCAAGAAGTTGTGGGTACTCCCACTATCAATGAGGATAGAGAGTTGGGCTGGGCCCACCTTACCTTGCACACGGAGGGTTTGAGGTACTTCGTGGCCCAAAAATGCGTGGAAACTAATTTGGGCAGTGGCATCTTCGACTGCGTGGCCGAACCCCATTTTTGGCGACGGTGTCAACCCAGAATCATCCAAAAAAAGCTGTTGCATGTCGGTGGAATCGTCGGACTCCGGAGAAACGATCAAAATCATAAAGGTGCGCTTGCACTTATGACCTTGATGATATTTATCATCACAATAATAGCATAGCCCTTTGTCGCGTCGTGCCTGAAGATCAGCTGGTAACAAGCGTCGAATCTGAGGTTTTGAAGCAGAGGATGCTTTTGAATCTGATGGTGAAGAGTTGGATGGAGCAGGAACGGTACCAGAAGCGACCGAAGCAGTCAAAAGCGGAGCCCTATTAAATCCTCCCGAATAGGAAACAAAGGGTTTAGATCTGAAATTGGATCTCTGGTCTTGGTGTTTATCCTCCTGTAATCGAGCTAACCCAATTGCTTGGGCGAGGGACATGGGCTGAAGAGCTTGAACCTCCCGGCGAATGTCCGCTTTTAGTCCTGAGATGAAGCAACTGAGGAGATACGGTGGCGGAAGTCCGATACACCGGTTGGCAAGTGTTTCGAATTGAGCCTGATATTCGCGAACAGAGCCAGTTTGAAGAAGTTTCATTAAATCACCCTTGGGATCTTCATATTGGGACGGAGCAAAATGAAGTTCTAAGGCCTGAAGCATTACCGGCCAAGAAGTAACTTGACCGTATGCAAACATCCATTTATACCAGCCCAGTGCCTCACCCTCCATATAAAAGGATGCAATCCGAGAACGTTGTATTTCGAGCATACCATGGAACTCAAAGAACTGAATTATTTTGAAGATCCAACCCAAAGGGTCTGAGCCATCAAAACATGGCACATCGAGTTTGATAGTAACAGCTTTGATTTCTGACTGAACGGTAGTGGTGTGTGGTGTGGATGCAGATCCCTTCATGGTAGTGCCTGAAACGTTCGATCCAGCCTCCAAAGAAGAAACACGGTGGTTAATGGTTTTTAAATCTTGTTGGATGGTTAACTGGGATTGTAAGATTTTTGCGAGGGTGGCATCAGTGTTATCAGAAGGGGTAGGTGGTCCAGTCATGGTGGAAGGTATAGCTCAATGAAAGCAGCAATGATAGCACTACAACTATGGAAAGTATCAGTAAAAAAGAAAATAAAACTATCTCACTTCGAGGGGAGATATTTCCTCCAAGACCAGAATTCTGGGATTCAAAATTATCATATCCTCAAGGTAAGACACATTGGCATATATATATCCATACTCTCTCACCTATAACAAAAATAGGAAAACTCACACCCCCATTACATACACCACGCCTTCCCCACCCAATAACAGAATACAAAAAGCAATACGACTAAAAGGGTCCCTCTAACCGTTGTTGTGATGCAACATTCATGCACGTGCACTAGATTTGATAGTCTCTTAACCATTTAGGTCTCATCTTGCTCCTCTTAGACATCCTGACCTTTGGGCTTGGCATCTGGTCCATGATGTCTTCATCCATATCTATTGGGCCTTGGTCTAGAGTATCCTGTTGCATAACATTTATAGAGAATTCTCCATACCTGGGCCCACTCCTGCATTAAAGTCAGATACAGAGTATACAACGCATCATATAAACAATATCACAACTGAACAGAACATATATACATATCTTATCAGAGGCGTATGCAGTCATTCCCAAGGGAGGACTCCAAGCGGAAATCAATGCACGTGTTCCCGATGGAGGACCTCGAGCGAAACCAAACATATATAAGAGGTATACACAATCAGTTCCAAGGGAGGACTCTAAGCAGACATCAGTACACATAGAAATCAATGGCCAAAGATCATTACAGAAATCACATCAGAACTAGAACATATCATATTATCAAATAGCTCTATATGAATGCATCTATACAAAGCATCAAATATAATCATACAGTCCAAGCATAGTTCACTAACCATGGTGGAGCATATAGATAGAAGAGAACTCCTTAAAATAGAGCTTACCTCTTGGAGCTTTATAATTTGCTTACTTGTAGCATAAGTTACTTGTCTTGCTCCACGAGAATCACAGTCCCTAGGCACACCTAGAGAAGGAATTCAAAACAAAACTCAATAAAATGATACAATGCCATGTAATTAAACAAGAAATGCACTTTATTGTTTACGTTCATTTCTTCACACATATGCCAATAATATGCCAATCCACAAGTCAAGACCATCATTTCTTAAACTCATTTTGTTAGATCCTTTAAGGATGATTACTTTACATAGGGTATTAAAATGACCCAACCAAACTTCTAAAATGTCTTTTACAATTTTAACATTTCATAGCCCCACAATTCCCTACATGGCCGAATCCAAGACCAAGGGAAAAGGACCAATGCAATGAGGATAGAGGGCTCAACATGAGTGGACACTTAGTTATTTTGAATGTTTGTGTAGACATGTTTTGCTAGTGCATGAAGTATATGATCATGCATGTATACAATTGATAATCATTTTGAGAGGCATGTGTTTGCCTATGTGTATTAGTATCTTATAGAGACATATTCTATGTGTTTATGTTTTGTACATGGTAGACGTAATCTGAATGGCACAGAGCCATATTTCAGTTTATGTACATTAGATATGGAATTATTTGTTATCAGGTACAAGATCAATAGTTGGATATAATCCCTAATTGTCCAGTTTACAGTTGTTATGCTGTCCGTTAGACTTTATACAGAATGGTATAAATTATTATATCTATATAGTCATTAGTCATTGATTATGGTTACTTTGAATTTAATTTGGAATTTTGTACAGGTATGAGATTGTACAGTTCATTGGAACAAGGCATGTAATATAGATATAGAAGAGTTTAAGAATTAATTTAAAGAAAAAGTCACATCGTGAAATTACATTGAGTAATTATGCAAATTTTAGTAAGTCTTTCGCTTCATAATTGAAGTATTCTGCACTTAAAGTACAATAAGTAAGTTAACAATCTGATTTTAAATTGGGACGTAACATAAATGTTTATAAACTTGGATGAGGATGAGATTTCTTATCACCAATGGCTTCACAAAGCCACATGGAATGATCTCCCAACCTCGAACGAGATCAAGAAAGTCTCCCTTGCTCGAAATCTTCTCAAAATTGCCCCTTTAACACCTCGCATTTCTAAGATTTAATATTAAAATATTAAAAGAGAATTAAAGAGAGAGATTAGTGAAAACCCTAAGTATAAGGCCAAAATACAAAGAAAGGGCAAAACGATAATTAGCCATGCACACAACCCTAGGAAGATAAAATTGAGTAGAAGGTCTCAGATGAAAAAAATAACACTGGAAATGGATTCAGAACGAAAAATTGAGTGGATAGGCAAGTTTCAGAAAAATCAGTGAATAGTGTTTTTCGCCGGTAAAAATACTGCGGTACGATTGCACTGTAAAACGCGCCGATTGAGTTTTAAGCTCTAGGTTTCAAATATGAGTTATAAATGACCTATAGAACTAGAAAATATGAATTATGATAATATTTGATGGAATTAAGTTTTTTTGGGGAAGCGTGCCAACAACGCGCGCAACAGCTTAAAACAGTGTTTTCTCCGAAAGACCAGAAAACTTCGGATTCATCTGATCAAGGGTAATTAAAGGACAATGGTTAATGTTAGAAATTAGAGTTTCTAAATAGGTTGTGAATTCACGGATGTTTAGAAAAATTCGGATGAGTTTTAAATCGCGTGGGGTGACGTGGGACCCACCCACTTAAGCCACATCACCTCCCTCTCACTATTCATCATCTTCCCTTCCTTTCTCCCTTGCAAACCCGCGCCCAATAGCCCACCATCACCATCTTTATGCAAAATTTTCAATTCACCATAACTTGGTTATTTCTCCACCAAATCCATCAATTTTTATCTTGAAACTTGATGGAAAACACCTTCTAAAGCCATTGGTAGTACTCTTAGGCCTTGAAACCGTCTCATTGGTGAGATCCAAGCCAAAATCAGTCACGAGTTTGTTGGAAAAAGTTGAGTTCATGGAGCTTCTAGGTGCTCCAATGGTGGAGTATGTTTAGGAGGAGCCTTGTGCCTTGAATTTGGGTGAGTTTCCTTGTACTTAAACGGTTGAATCATATGATTTGAATTATGAACCCTAAAGAGGGCTTAGTTGATTTGTGATGTTAGAGAGCTCAAATGGAAAATGTGTATTAGATGATAATGTCTTAGAATGATGTGTTAGAATTAGAAATGCCATGAAAATTATTGGTGAAAAATATGATTTTGTAACTTAGAAAATTTTGAGGTGTCATGACTTTGAAAATTGAAAATGTGTTGTGATTGGATTGGTGAGTTGTTGTATGGTTGTATATTGATATAATGGAATTGTATGAGGTGTAGAGGGGTTAAAATTGAATGAAAATCCCTTGGGATTGCATAGGTAACAATTCGGCCATTTTGGGAATTTTAAGGAGTTGATCTTGTTTGAATGATGTACCAAGTATGAAATGGTATTTAGATGGGTTGTGTGATGGTTTAAATGTTGGAAAATCTATGAAAAATGGTTGAGAGTGTTAAAAGTCATAAAGGATCCTAGAGGAAAATATTAGGCAAAACGTTGCTTAAAAGACGTAAAGTGAAAAACGACACTTGGTATGGCCTTTTGGCAACCTAAGGATGTGAAATAAAATGATAAAGAAAATTTAGAAAAATAAAACTTGAAAAATGCCTAAGAAGGCCGAACCTACAAGTGTAGGAGTGAAATTTGATGTTTTTCGTATTTCGATCGTATTGTCGTGTACTGATGATTCGTACATGGTGTTGTAGGTTGCCGTACGTCGATTTGAACCCTGAACCGTGAGTTGCTGGATTGCCCTTGGTCCTGGACCAAGTGGGGTTGAGGTAAGTGATTAGAACCATGTTGTATAATTGGCAATTGCATAGATTCATATGAGTTTTGAGTAATTGGGAATGTCCTCTATGTAGGCATTTTGTTGAGTAAAGAGCTCGGAGAGCATACTGCTGTGGAGCTAAGTGAAAAGGCTCATTGAGGTAACCTCTTGGTACTGGGACTTGTTCCCATTGTGTGTTCCACCGTACCCGTTGAGGGTGATGGTAGGAAATGTATATGAGTAGTGTAGAATAACATGACCATGCATGTAGTATTTATGAGGGTACTTATGTATCGAGTCTCTGGCCAGTAGATAGTTCATTCGGGCAGTTCGGACTTCCACTGGATAGGTCTCCGAGAGGGAGTTCCAGTTGACCCAGGGTCGTGGTGTGTAATCCGGATTGGAGCACACTAGGAAGTCTCGGGTGTATGTGGATGGGAGGGGTACCTTGGTTGGTTGTTCTAGGAACACGCCTTGGATGAGACCCGTAGGCTTATATATGCCGAGGACGTTGCGTGGTATTGGAAGCTACCATCCCGCTTCGTCGTATTTTATATCCCGATATTCCCCAGTTTCTCTAAATTCCTTGCTATATCCCGTTTTGAGAGATGTTGTTTTATATTATTTATATGCATCAAAGTGAGCCATTGGGCGGAGTTTTCTCCAGAAACTCTGGGTTACTGAGATATATTCGTATATCTCACCCCGTCTTGAGGACTTTATTTCAAGAGGTAGTAGTGGCACATGAGCATTGGGCAAGAAGCCCGTAGGATGAGTCGTTGGAGAACTTTTATGTTTTGCATTTAGATGGCCGTTGGGCCTAGGCTATATTTAAATCATGAATAATGTATATGATTGGGAGCATGGTTATTATTTGTTCGTAATGTATAATTTGTCTAAGGGTATTCTTGTGTACCATGTTATTTTGGGAGTATTATCTTGTATATTTTAAAGAGGAATTGTAATATGTTCATTGAAGTTGTAAGTGTACATGAATTAATGTAATCATGAAGCATGTGTAATATGATGAAAGGGGCTTTAGGTCTATTTTAGATTTATGGTGATATGTATGTTTAGAAAATGCATGTAAATGGACATTGGTGATTGAAATAAGTTAAGCATTTGTAAAGTGAGCAGTACGATATAAATTGTGTAATAACTATAAATTGAGTTGGGTTGTAAGTGCCCCAAGGCATTGTTGGTCCTTGTGTGTGCCACCCATTGGTTATTAGGTATATTTTTGAGGCCTTAGACCAAATTTGCAATTTGGGGATCTTTGTAAAAACAAAGGAAACTCTGGCGAATTTTCTGTAGAATTGGCAGAATTTAAGCAAACTTTGGGAGAGCATATCTCCCTCCACAGAGTTGTTTTAGGGACGTGCCATACGCCATTTTAAAGGTTGAGATTTCCTCTAGCTTGTGGTAAAATTTGAGAGAAATATGGGTTGAAAGCCGCCCTGGAGAAGGCAGAGAGTGAAGACTGCCCAATTGCCCCTGCACTTGTGGCAGTTCTGGACCAGTTTTGGGAAATTAATTTCCGCTTCGTTTCTTAGTCAAATTAAATGTATGATATATAAAATTGGAGGTTAAGGTGTCTAGTTTCTTGTATAAAAATTTGAGAGAAATTGGTTGAGTGTATTGTTTCCAGTAATTCGTGGAGTGAAGGATGTGGAGCTATTTTTGGGGTTGTTGACAGCTTTGCTTGTCCAGCTTCAAACGGCGATATCCGGAGCAAAAGAGATCGAAATGACTTCTGTGATGGCTCATTAGAAAGGTAATTAAGTCCCATAAAAGATACTAAAAGATGAGATGAACATGAAGAAAGTGGTGATGATATAAATAAATATACCGAACGATGTTCGGATGGGTAGAAAACGTAAAGTTGAGAAATTAGCTAAGAGGGTTTATGGGAACCCCTTAGTGACTTATAATAAGTAAAGTAAGTTATAAAAATAGTTTAAATAAGTATTCCACAAGATTTTACAGTTATGGTCACAACTTTATTTTTTACGCATCTTACGGTTTTAAATGCTCGCGTAATAAAAGGAAAAAGTTTACTCGCATTTTTATAAATGAACTGCTGTGATTGTAACTGCGCTTAATATCATAATTAATGTTAACAATATCGATACGTAACGGGATGTTACGGCCCCCTCCCTTTTCACTTTTCTCTTCATACACACTTTCAAGGATATTAGAAATGATAGATATGTTTGTGAGTTGATTCTAAGCACTTTACTAGTTGGAAGTTTGTTGATTTAACAATTACACAAAGAAATGGAAATCAAGCTTTCCACTTATGGAGCTAACGGTCCACACGAAGAAGGTCCACACGAAGAAGAAGTAGAGAAATGAAATGGATTTTGTCTGTAACACCCCGTGTATACCCGGTTTGTTATCATGTCATCGTATTAAGCAATGCTTAATTAAAATGCAGAATAAATTTTTCTTTCATTCAATTATGACGTCATTATCATTAACCAAGTTGAATACTTAATTCATTTTCAAAAGATTTCCTGTATGTAATTGCAAATAAACAACTAACTGAAATACCTCATAATATAGATAAGTGTGTCTCTAGTCACAGAAATACAACACGTAGACCGGACATAATCCTGATAGTTATACAACCAAACTAAAATCATAACATAATAAACGTGGCATGGAAAAACCCCATGCTCACCAAATGAGGCAACAAAGCCCAACAAAGTCTCACATCAAATATCAAGATAGTAAATGTAAAGCATGTCAGCATCCAGCAAATCATCATAAAATCATAAGCTCAACTCAGCTCCGGCCTCCTGCCGCCCGAGGTATCAACCCCAGTATTACCTGAACCTGAAAACGTGCCCAAATGTGGGGTGAGATCTCTAAAAAGAAATCTCAGTAAGACAAGGGGTCCTCAAGGGTTTCTCCACCCCAAGCTCACTTACATGTGCAATATAAGTTCAAAAGTAGTTTAACAATATAAGTTCCAAAATTAGTGCAATGCAGCATATAATCATGTCATGTGTGTCAACTATTCTACTGGCCAGAGAAATGCAGGGTTTACATACGTCTATTACCTACATTTACTGCAAGACACCACTTGCACCCACCCACAAAATCACCCTATTGTATGTCTCTCACATACTCAGGAGCCCGTCTAGGTGGAACACCACATGCATATCATAAGGCATTCACATAGTAGCTCAACAGCATTTCAAATATCAATATATGAAAACACATCATGCATATAAACCATCCCCCCATAGGACATGGTGGAACAAACAATGGCTAAACCGAGGACACGAAAGCTTACATCACAAGCAATCTATCCAAACCAAGGTCCATACCAGCTCACAGTCCACACACAGCACAATCACAATCTGTTTGGACCAATAATCAAATCAATATTCATACTCTATAAGCATATGGCATAAAGACAACGCCTTCCTTTTACGTTTCATGTCTTTAGGCTTCTCATAAAGCCATAAGCCCGTAATCACTTTGATTTTGACTTAGTTAATTATTACAGAAGACCACATTACTCAAACATGGGTCCACATACCCAAACTACACTTCTGTATGAACAATATATCTACTGTCCCGAAATTCCCAGAATATTCGGATATATGTCGGGGCCATATTCGGATATCATATCCCGATATCATATCCGGATATCTATATCAGGATACCACAAGACCCCATATCTGGATATCATATCCAGATATCATATCTGGATATTTCGCGACAGAATGCAGTTCTGCATTTTCGCGAAGATATCACTCAAAGGTTCAACTTTTGCCATTATTATACGTCCTATAATCCATTTTTAGGCATATATAGGTTCATATACGTGTTGGTTACTTAACTAACTCATTAAACATGCTAAGACTCAAATTTTATTAGAGAAACTCGTGATCAAAGGTAAGGAGCATACCCCAAAGCTCAAAACAGAAGCAAATGGTGCTCTTGGAGCTCTCCAACTAGCCTCAAAGTTTAGACCACACAAGGACACGAAAATGCAAATTCAAGATAGATCCTTTCACACCAAAGGTAGCTTCTTGAAGCAACAAGTGCCAAGAATATGACTCCCACACCTCAACACAAAACTCAGCCCCAAAGCCTTACCAACTTAGAAGTTCAACATAAAAATGGAGCACCTTTCCATCTCCCAAGGCTTAAGCACACCCACACTTGGAGATTTAGAGAAAGAACCAAGAAGAAATGAGGTCTCTTGGCTCACAAGGTGAAGGGAGGGTGAAAGTGGCAAGGTGGCCGCTCAAACTTCAGAAAAACTCACGTAGAGAATGAAGAAAACTAACCTAAAAATCTGTGCCACCTCTATTTATAAGCTTATTAAGTTTAAACACATAATATTAGCACTAGCATTTTAATCCCAAACTTAGGATTCTGAACCTACTCATTTTTCTAAGATTTGTCATGTTTTTTATTTTATTTTTCGCAGCACCTTTCCTGTACGCGCTTTTACATAGCCAGCATCAGTTATGGCACCAGTTCTCATTATTTTGACCGGAAACGTGTTTTACTAGTCCTATATATTATTCTAGGAATATTCATGCCCTTATTATAATTTTCCGGGATACTTCATCAGTACGCATTTATACCGTGAGGCAGAACCGATATCTGCATTTTTCGTCAGAAAAGCGACTTTCAACATTATTAATTACCGTCTATAATCATTCCAGCCTTCTCATAATTATTAGGGTCAATTATGGAATTATATCACTTATCTCATAATTATTTAATTAAATTCCTTAATTAACAGTGCGGGTTCTTACACCTTTTAGCTTAGATATTTACATAGTAATTGCTTAGCCTTTAAAGTCAAACTAATTCAAGCAGTATTCCAAATACGTCCTCTCATACATTTAACTCATCTAACTTGATTATAAACTTTCACTAAAAATATTTCATTACGTTTTATTCAATTACTTTTAAGTTCCAGGTAACTTTTGCTTACTAGCAATTATACCCCAAAACTTAAACTTTTTGCACTTTTTTAAAAAATGCCTTATTTTTACCTAATTAGATTTTTAACCTAGTTAGACCATAATTATTATGATTAAATCACTAATCAATTCATAGTTTCATATTACACAGGTTAGGGTTATTATATTCACCCTAACATTTTAAAATTTTGACCACAAAATTCAACTCATACCTGTCTCTAAACTCAGGAAACTACCGGAGGAGTACATCTTCCTGTTCCCAAGTGGACTTCTCAGGCATTCTACCTAACCACTGAACTTGACCACCTGAACAGCTTTATTCCTCAACATTTTTCTCTTATCGATCCAAAATCTTATGCGATCCCACATGAGTCTTAAGATTCTCCCGTATCTCTACATCATCAGGTTGCACAACATGTGAATCATCTCAAATATATCTCCTCAATTGAAAAACGTGAAACACATCATGTAGATTCGATAACTGCGGCGACAAGGCAAGTTGATAGGCCACCAACCTGATCTTACGTATAATCTGGTAGGGTCTTATAAATCTAGGACTCAACTTCCTTATCCCAAGAGTTTGACCCACACCTGTCATAGGCAACAACCTCACAAAGACATGATCTCTTGCATTAAATTCAAGATGTCAATGTTTATGATCATAATAGCTCTTCTGACGACTCTGAGCCTGCTGCAATTTCTCTATAATCAATTTAATCTGCTTCGTAGTGCTCTACACTAAGTCTGGTCCAATTAACTGCCTCTCTCCAACCTCAGTTCAACAAGTAGGTGTCCTACACCTTCAGTATAACAACCCTTATTACCAAGTTTGGTTAAATAAGAAATTCAAGTAAAAGTTCAGTAGATCAAGTGGTGTTTATAGAAATTGTGATCAGTTATATCAAGTAATGATCTGTTGCTCATGAAATTGAGATAATGAGATACAAAGGGATACATCTCATACCAAGCAAGTCATATAGTACATATATATATATATATGGGTTTGGTGTTTTTCATTTTAAATGACATAAGTTATGTCATTTTATGAGAGAGATAGACATAGAAAAATGAAAATCATGGGAGAGAGAAAGTGAGTGATTTTTTTAATTAAAATTTAAATTAAAAGATTTTTCTGTGTCTGTCTCTCTCTTAAAATGACATAAATTTATGTTATTTAAAATGACAAACACTTTTCCTTGTGTATATATATATATATATATATATATATATATATATATATATATATATATATATATATATATATATATATATATATATGAGGAGAATTCAGAACATATATGTCATTATAGAGAAAGTCATGAATTACTTGGAAAATAGACTAAATGTGGTCAAAACTTGAATTGGATGTTATCATTGAATTCTTTAGAATAGGTATAGACAGGGTAATTGTGCAATCTTGGAATTCTTGATCTTAATGCATGTTTTCTTGGGAAATAACCAGGGAACTAGGATTCTTCTAAGATCACATAGATTTAGGGTAACGAGGAATTGAGCCCTAATTAACTTAGAAATGATTGATTGGCATTATATTAAGAGTATATTCTTGAGTGTTTAATTCATAGTATAAAGAGGAGATTGAGGGAAGTCGAAACCTTAACTACGCTTGTTTTGATAAGTAAACAACTCATCTTTTTAAGTTGCTTTTTAATTCTGAATTACATGCTATTGATTGTTTATAATTTAAATTTTCATCTCAATCTTGGTTGTTCAACTAAACCGCAATTAGTGAACTAGTGCTTGAAAACCAATCCTCGTGGGAATGATCTCGTACTCCGGTACACTTTATTACTTAACGACCGGTGCACTTGCCGAGTCGCAACAAGTTTTTTGGCGTCGTTGCCGGGGATTAGACCCTTCAACATTAGAAGTAACATTTTATTACTTAACTTGATTTCGTTTAAGCAAGGTATTAGGTTCAAGTCCTTGTGAATGCAAAAAATCCCCATTGGGAGGACTAGCCCCACCATGATATGAATGTTTCTGACTCGAACAAAATTGTCTCTCGTAGAAGATACATAGTGGCGAAGTCAGCCCAAATATTTCGGTGGTGCCAAAAAATTTTACATATCAAAATATTTATCGTAATTATACAAATTTTTTAGAAAAAATTTATTATGAATTCTAGCATAGTTATCTAAATTATGTACTAAATAATGTCACATAACATTGAAAATCCAAATAAACAATTGTCATTGATTATGTATCAAAGAAAATATATAAAATGCACTGATCTTTCCGTAAGCATTTCAAACATAAGAATTTCACTTTCCTCCCACAACATAATAAGTAATGAATCAAACATTATCATAAGGATATGAAAGCACACAAATATAATAATTATATGTATAATAAACATTGTCCTTCGTCTCCTCTTTCATTATCTCTATTCCTTAGATTTTTAATATCTGACGTTAGAGAACATCGCCCTTGTTTTCAACAGCCATAAGCACGATGGAAAGTTCTCACATTTGGGAATTAGGTTTTGGCTATTCTTTGTGTGTGCAATAACCCAAAATAAAATAGTTCAATGGACCTTCATATTCTATAACTATAGACCTATTATTCATTTGGTTTTATGATTGTTACTTTCAAGGGATAAGTGTGTGTCTTTTTAAAGGACAAAAATTGTGTCCTTTAAATTTTTAAACATTATCTCTTACCTATGAGACATAATTATAATATAAAAAATTATTTCTCTATCGCTCTCCATGTCAATTGAAGTTACTGAGGAAAGAGATTTTTTCTCGTATTATAACTATGTCTTATCGGTAAGATATATTGTCGGAAATTAAAAGAAAACAAGGTTGTTGCACACTCATTTGATATATTGCATGACATGCTCATTTTATATATTGCATGACATGCTCATTTTATATATTGCATTGTTTACTGCTACAAATGGCCCGATATAGCCATTTCTAAACTCATAATTAAATTATTTAAATTCTTAATTTAGCGGTGCAGGTTCTTACATTTTATAGTAGTGGTTATGACAATGGGATTAATCTCAATGGCGTGAGATTCACCACACTTGTCCTTATTTTCTAAAGATGACTGGTATAAATTGATAAAATCCTTTGGCATATGATAGGTACACAACCAATGCCCAGTCATGTCACAACAATAGTAGGTGTTTTCATTAGCCACCTTCTATTCATTACCCACTTTAATTTTCTTTCCTTTACCATGGTTCAAGCCAAAGTTAGCTTTTCTAGGGAGGTTAAATTTTCTACCACCTATACAAGCATTATTTCCTTTCATGTGTTCATAGCCTTTAAAGTGATTAGAAATTTTTTAGCCTGTAAAGTGATTAGAATTGTTTATTGAGTTAACATATGCTTCAGGCAGTGCTTTTCAGCAGGTCTAAGATCACGATTTTTAGAAATAACTCATTGACATGCTTTGCAGTCAAAATCACATAAATCAAGTCAAAATATGTTGTAAATTGGCACTGCCGATATTATTGTTGCAATACTATATTAGAAGCATGAAAGATGGAGAAAGTTTTTTCGTAGCAATTCTGCATCAGTGAGCTTGATACCAAATAACTCAAATTGAGAAATAATATCAAACAAAGCATAATTATAATCAAACACTAATTTGAAATTTTTCCGCCTGAGATGCTACAAACATATTGTGTATAAAAATCGAAGTAATTAGTTTAAGTATTGGGAATTAAGGAGTAATTAAGGGGCTAAAATTTGGTGAAAAGTCTAATTTTGGACTAAGTCACTTTTCAGGTTAAAAATGAAAATGTCAAAAGTTTTGGCGCAAAAGTGAAATTATGCGAAATTCAGTGACACCCAAAATAATTAAGTGTGATACACTATATCCAAACCCAATTACTCCAAATCATATTCTAAGTGGTTTAAATGAGTGAGTGTAAACACAGAGAGTACGTGAGTGTAAATAGGTCCTTTCTTACTTGGATATTTTGATCCTAGTGAAAAGGTGACTACACACTATCTTTCCTCTCTCTCTCTCACTCTCTCTTCTCACCATCGACCTTCCCTTCTTTTTCTCATTTCCACAATGAGAAAGAAAGAAAACTTCTCATTTCTCCTTGCTCCCAACCATGACCAAGAACCAAGGAAACTTGCAACTTTATTCATCTATTCACCTCCACTGTAACAGCCTGTTGTACACCAGTATTGTTATCATTAATCATGATATTAAGCGCAGTTACAATCACAATAATTCATTTATAAAATGCAAGTAAACTTTTTCCGTTTATTATGCGGCCATTTAAAACAATGAAAGCATAATAAATAAAAGTTGAGACCGTAACTGTAAACTCTTCGTGGAATAATTATTTAAACTATTTTTATAACATATATTACTTCCCTCAAGTCACTAAGGGGTTCCCATAAACCAACTTAGCTAAATTCTCACTTTTACGTTTTCTACCTATCCGAACATGGTTTGGTCTTTAAATTTTTGCGGACAAACCGCAAGGCACAAACATCTCATCTTTTGATATGTTATTCTACACTTATTTACCTTTCTAGCAATCTATCACACGAGTTATAAAGTTCTCTCGTTTGCTCCGGATATCGCCGTTTGAAGTTGGACAAGCAAATCTGCTAGCCAACCCCAAAATAGCTCCCAACGGCCTTCACTCAATCAAACATTATGGAGAATCCACTCAACCAATTGCTCTCAAATTTTTAAACAACAAACTAGACACCTCAAGCATCAATTGGATATATCATACACCTAATTTTACCAAGAGAAGAAGCGGGAATAAATTCCCCAAGTTCGCTCTAGATCAGCCCCATGTGCAGGGACCAACAGGGCAGTCCATGTTCTCTGCCTTCTACAGGCCGACACCCAACCCAGAAAAATCCCAAATTTTACCACAAGATAGAAGGTATAACACCTCGTGAAATTAAATGTGAATTTATTTGATGAAATATGAGATAAAATTGATGGATTAGTGAAAATCCGAGAATTATGGCCAAAATGGGCAAAATGGTAATTTGCCAAAAACGTAAACCGAGACATGGAAAATGGAGTTAGAGATTTCATATGACAAAAATAATGCTGGAAATGGAATCAGTGCGGAAAATTGAGTGAGTAGGCAAATTTGTGAAAAATTGATGAATAGTGATTTTTAAGTGTTAAATACTGCGGTATGAGTGTACCGATAAGTGTGAAATTTTTATCAATATTTTTGGGAAATAAAAATATGTCATGGACTGGAAAAATATGTAGATTAAGAATTTATGATCAGAATTTTTATCGGGATTAAAGTTAGATCGCGTGTGGGACCCGTGTGACCGATGTCACTTAGCTTCCCACTCTTTCCCCCACGCCTCCCTCCTTCTTTTCTTCTTCCTCACCCGTGACTTCTCCATTTCAAAGAAGCAAACCCACCATTTCTCCCTTTCTTTGCTATTTCTTCATTTCTCCACCAAATTTCTTGATCTTGGTGTTGAAATCTATTGTAAACAACCTTCTAAAGCCATTGGTGATACTCTCAAGCCATGAAACCACCCCCCTTGCTGCGTTTTTGGACAGGGCAGATTCGAACCATTGAGGTTCTTGGTGTTTTTGAAGGGTTTTTTATCTTCCTTTGCTTGGTGGAACCTTGGTGGTGTGCATACACTAGATGGTGAGTATATTTGTGGTATCTTTGTGGTTGATTTTGTAGATCTAGAAATTATGCTCAAAATCTTTAATCTTAGATGTGTGATGATAGAGAGCCCAAATGGAAAAATGCTATTAGATGAAAATGCCTTAGAATGATGCTTATAAGCTAGAAATGCTATGATAAATTTTGGTGAAAAAGTTAGATTTTAACTTAGGAAAATTTGTGGAAATTTCATGAAATTGGTATGTGGTGTAATTGAATAATTGAATGATGGACCATTGGTATAGGTTGATAATATGATTATATGATTAGTATGAGTATTAAAATTGAATTGAAAACCTTGTAGAACCATTTTTGAAGAATCCGAACCATAAAGGGGTTTGGAGGAAAAATGATGTAAAAGTTGTGTAGTTGAGATTGTATGATATAAAGTGGTGTTTAATTGGATGGTAGGTTAGTATGTTGTTGTGGAATTGGAAGAATGTAAAATGAATGATTACTTTGAGATTAAATGATTGATTTGGAAATGGTTTGATAATCATGTTGTTGATTATTTAGGTTGCCTCTTTTGGACGCTATGGAAGCGGGTAAGCTTGGAGCTTACGTATGGAGCATTGGCTCGGTGTTGAGGTAACCTTTGGAACTGGGGTTTAGTCCCTTGTGTGCTCCACCACACCTAGTGGATGGTTGTGGTTGGATTTTGTGTCATTGGACATTGTGTGATTATGTGTGGTCATGCTTTATTGCATGATATGTGTGAAATTGTTTGGTCACTGGCCAGTTGACGTGTGTTGGGTTTGGACATCCGCTGGATCATTTCGTGACGGAATGCCAGTTGGGTATGCCGTGGGGTCGACTCTGGGAGCGACACCAGGATGAGCCATGTAAGAACCCGCACCG
Source organism: Gastrolobium villosum (assembly GCA_032173675.1). NCBI lineage: Eukaryota > Viridiplantae > Streptophyta > Magnoliopsida > Fabales > Fabaceae > Gastrolobium > Gastrolobium villosum. Next base: position 58,438 of record JAVKPL010012727.1, read on the forward strand.
CTAATTAAGATAATTAATGAATTAATTGTGATAATTAGGAAATAATTCCATAATTGACCCTAATAATTATTATGAGGCTTTAATAATTATAATTAGTGGGTAAGAATGCTGAAAGTCGCTTTTCGGAAGAAAAGTGCAGATACCGGTTCTGCTAGTCGGTATAAATGCGTACCGAAAAAGTATCCCGGAAAATTATTATAAGTACATGATAATTACTAGAATAATATGTAGGACTTGTAAAACGAGTTTCAAGTCAAAATAATGAAATCTGATGCCAGAACTGATACTGGCTATGGAAAAGCGCGTACCGAAAAGGTGCTCAGAAAAATAATATAAAAATATGATAATTCTTGTAAAATCGAGTAGGTTAAGATTCCAAAGTTTGGGATTAAAATGCTAAGTGTAGCAATTAAAGCTAATACTGTGTGTTTTAATGTTTTGGCTATAAATATGCCTATTATAGGCACAAAACCCTAGGCATCAAATTTTCTTACGTGAGTGCAGCTGGTGGCTGCTGCCTTTGGCCTTCTCCACCCTTGTGTGGCTTCCCTTGTAGCCTTTCTTCTCTTTTCTTCACAATTAACACCTTGGGTGTGTGCATTAAAGCTTTGGGAAACACTAGAGAGTTGCATTTCTGAGTTGCGAAGGGTGTGTGAGGGAGTGAGTTTCTGACCTTGGGTTTGGAAGGAGTTTGAACCTTTGACTTGGCATTTGTGGTGCCAAGGAGTCATCTTTTGGTGAAAGAACCAACCTTTGTGAAGGTATTTTCGTTTGGTGTGAAGTCAGAGCCTAGGGAGCTGGTTGTTAGCTCCAAGAGCACCTCCATTTTCTGTTTCAAACCTTTGGTGAGTTATACCAACCTTGATCATGTGTTTTTATGGGTTAAAGGTGTTATCTTTGCATGTAAATGGGTTATGTAAGTAACCAACTGTAATGTTAACCAAAGTGGGTCTAAAAATGCATGCTTTAACGTGTTGAAGTGTTAAAAATGGAACCTTGGAAGGATGTCTTCGCGAAATGCAGAAACTGCATTCTGTCGTGAAATATCCGGATATTTCGAGTGAGATATCCGGATATTGGATATCCTGATATCTCGAGTGAGATATCCGGATATTGGATATCCTGATATCTCGAGTGAGATATCCGGATATGGGATATCCTGATATCTCGAGTGAGATATCCGGATATTGGATATCCTGATATCTCGAGTGAGATATCCGGATATGGGATATCCTGATATCTCGAGTGCGATATCCTGATATGGGATATCCTGATATTTCTAGTACGATATCCTGATACGGGATATCCTGATATCTCCAATGAGATATCCGGATATTCTGGGATTTCGAAGAGCAGTAGCTTTACTGTGCATACAGTAAGCAATTGGGGGGTTTGTGGACCCTAGATTAAGGAAGTTAGGCTTCTGTAATTAATGAACTAAGTCAGAATCAAGTGATTAAGGGCTTATGGCTTTGTATGGAGCCTTAAGACGTAAAACGTAAAGGAAAGGCGTTGTCTTTTAGTTGTATGCTTGAGATGCATAATTATTGATATAATATTGGTCCATAACAGATTGTGATTCTGCTGTGTTTGGGCTGTGAGCTTGTGGACTCTTGGCTTGGGTGTTAGCTTGTAAGGTAAGCTTTCGTGTCCTCGGTTTAGCCATGTTGTAGTTCCACCATGTTCCATGGGGATATGGTATATGCATGCTGTGTTACATGCTTTTGAAAATATGAAATGTTGATTGAACTGTACATGTAATGGCTTTTAATATGCATGTGTTGTTCCATCTGGACGGTAAGCCTGAGTATGTGGCGTCATACAATACGGTGATCCGGGGTGGATGCAAGTGGCGTCTTGCACTATATGTAGGAGATAGACGTATTCCTGCATTTCTCTGGCCAGTAGAATAGTATTGACACACATGACATGATTATCTGCTGCATTGCATTATTTTAGAACTGATGTTGATGAACTGCTTTTAAACTTATATTGCACATGTAAGTGAGCTTGGGGTGGAAGATCCTTGAGGACCCCTTGTCTTACTGAGATTTCTTGTTTAGAGATCTCACCCCACGTTTGGGGAATGCTTATTTCAGGTTCAGGTAGTATGGGGGCTGATGTCTCTGGTGGCAAGAGGCCAGAGCATGATTGATGGTTATTATTATGACTGCTTTGTTGATAGCATGACTGGACTGGATGCTATTTATGTTTTCCGCACCGTTATTATTGTTTTGTTAATGTTGAGACTGATGTTGGGCTTTGTTTCCTTATTTGCGTGAGCATGGGGTTTGTCCATGTCACTTTATGTTAGTACTTTGAGCTGAGTTGTATAAACTGATTAGTTGGTCCGGTCTACGTGTTGTAGTTCCGTGACTAGAGACTTATGCTTATGTTTTTAATTAATGAGGTATTTTAGTTAGCTGTTTTATTGCAATTACATACAGGCAATGTTTTTATTAACTGTTAATAAGCAAGTTGGTAATGATAATGGCATCATAATTGAAAAGAAAAAGATATTCCGCATTTTTAATTAAGCGCAGCTTAATACGATAGTATGATAACATTACCGGATATATACGAGGTGTTACATTTATGGTATCAGAGCAATGGTTCGAGGGAAAAGCCTGTATGTATTGCAATTGCTAGGTTGTTTGGTTGTGTCTGTCTTATGTGTTTACTCCGTCGAATGTTATTATGATAATGCATATGTGCCACACTGCGTGGGCTTGATCAACTCATAAATTGTGTAACTTGTGCAGAGTCATGGTAAGATCCGGGAGAACACGAGACACGTTAGAGGATCAACCCGATCCTGTCTTGACTGCATTGGCTGAGATGCAGGCGGCTAGAGTAGCCGATCAGGAGGCCATTAGACAGGCCAACGCGGCAATGATGGAAGCTGTTCGCGAGGTGAACCGGATAGCCGCAGCTGAGGTTCGTGAAGCGAACCGGAGGACCACTGAAGAAGTCCTCGAGGCGAACAGGATGGCGAACATGACAATGATGAGAGTCATGTTGGAGGAGTTGAGGGCTGGTCCTGCTGTCGGCCAGTCTCCACCGCCACCGCCGCCGCCGCCGCCTCCACCTAGTAATCGGGAGGGGAGCCATAGCCAGATTGGCAGTGCTGCTCATGTTGCTGAGTCAGTGGAGACCTTGGCAGAGCCTGCTGGGGATCGTGATGCTATTGATCGTCGGCTGAATGCTTTCAGGAAGCATAAGCCACCTGTGTTTGAGGGGTCTTTAGATCCTATTGCTGCGGCGAGATGGCTGCAATCGATGGACAAGATATTTCAGGTCATGCAGTGTACTGACCCCCAGAAGCTGATGTTCGCGACTTATATGCTGAAGGGCGATGCCCATGAGTGGTGGACGAACACCTCTCGGGCTTTCAGGATGCAGGGTCGTGTTATGACATGGCCATTCTTTGAGGAGTGCTTCTTGGGCAGATACTTTCCCTTCGATGCTCAGGAGAGGAAACAGGGGGAATTTGATCGTTTGGTTCAGGGCTCGATGACTGTAGATGAGTACTTGGCCAAGTTCAATGAGCTGGTGAAGTTTGCACACTTCCGGATGGTTCCTCCTACTCCGACGTTTCTGGCTGCTAAGTTCCGCAGAGGACTTAGTGAGGTGATTGCCGAGCACATTGCTGGAGCTGCTTCGAGGGATTTTGGTACACTGGTTTAGCAGTGTAAGGACATTGAGGATGTTTGCGTGGCAGGTAAGGCCAAGAGGGCCAAGGTCGATGAGACCAAGGGGACTGTTGTTTCTACTCCTGCTCCTACATCCTGGAAGGACAAGAAGTTTGCTGGAAAGGGCAAGGGCAAGCAGTTGGCGACTAGGCAGGCGCCTGGTCAGTTCAAGAGAGCCGCTTCACAGCAGGGGAGTTCAGTCAGGCCTCCTTCCACTCCGAGGTGTGCGGGGTGCGGGAAGGAGCATGTTGGTCGTTGTGTTTCTAGTCAGCTGATCTGTTTCCAGTGTGGCAAGGAGGGCCACTTCTCCAGAGACTGTCCGTCGTCGACGGCGAGAGCTGCAGCTGTTCGGGCAGTTCCTTTGCAGATGGTTCCGATGGCTACTACTTCTGCACCTACACTGCCACCTGCTTCGGGGCGAGGGTACACCTTGGATAGGCAGCAATCGGACCGCGCTCCGAACCTTGTTAGAGGTACCGTGTCTATTGGTGATTCTTCTGTTGATGTATTGTTTGATTCCGGGGCTACGCATTCATTTGTGGCAACCCCGATTGCTTTGGGGCTTGAGCTGCCCATGTCTGTGCTTTCTCCACCGCTGCGGGTGACCACCGCCACCGGAGAAAAATGTTTGACCTCCACTGTTCATCGCGATGTAGCGTTTCAGTGGGATGGCCGTGACTTCTCGGTAGATCTGATAGGATTGCCGATGGCCAACCTAGAGATTATTCTGGGCATGGATTGGTTGTCCAGAAACTGTGCATTGATTGATTGCTGTGCCAAGAGAGTGGTGATGTCTCCGTGTGATTCCACAGCTAGTTCCTCGCCATTTATTTCAGTGCTGCAGGCTAGGAGGGCCTTGAGAGCAGGGGCATACGGATATGTCATGTTGGGAGGTTTGGTGAGTGGGACACAGGAGGATATCACTAGCATTCCTGTGGTGGGGGAATTCCTGGAGGTGTTTCCTGAGGAGATTCCTGAGTTTCCGCCACAGCGGGAGATAGAGTTCTCCATTGATTTGTTGCCTGGTGTGGGGCCGATTTCTTTAGCTCCTTATCGGATGTCGCCACCGGAGTTGGCTGAGCTGAAGAAGCATATTGAGGATCTTTCAGCGAAAGATTTCATCCGGCCGAGTGTGTCTCCTTGGGGAGCACCGGTCATCTTTGTGAAGAAGAAGGACGGGACAATGCGATTGTGCACCGATTACCGGCAGTTGAACAAGGTGACGATCAAGAACAAGTATCCCCTTCCTCGGATTGATGATCTGTTGGATCAGCTCAGGGGCGCTTGCGTTTATTCTAAGATTGATCTCCGGTCCGGATACCATCAGATTCGGGTGAAGCCGGAGGATGTCCCGAAGACCGCGTTTCGTTCGAGATACGGTCACTTTGAGTATTTAGTGATTCCTTTTGGACTCACAAATGCGCCGGCAGTGTTCATGGATTACATGAACAGGATTTTCCAGCCGTTTCTGGATCAGTTTGTGATAGTCTTCATTGACGACATTCTGATTTACTCCAAGACTGAGGAGGAGCATGCGAAGCATTTGAGGACTGTTCTGCAAGTTTTGAAGGAGAAAAAGCTTTATGCTAAGCCTTCTAAGTGTGAGTTTTGGCTCAAATCAGTCAAGTTTTTGGGGCATGTGATTTCAGCTGATGGAGTTGCAGTGGATCCCAACAAGAT
>JAVKPL010012728.1:0-64812 GCA_032173675.1 Gastrolobium villosum
ATGTTATTTTTTTTTAACATTAAGTTATATGTATATACAAGTCCCTCCTCAAGAATTTTGCGCTGATGATAACTGCCATACTGCAAATAGAAAAACAATATTAGCATATAAATATCCTGGCATCTCAAAAAATTAGAACTCAGTAACTCAGAGATGATAAAAGAGGAAGATTTCCTAGCACAAAATTGAAACTTTTATTTATTCAATTCCAACACAACAAAGGTGAACATGAGTTGTTTATCTACAGGAATATTTTTTTTCTAGAAATAACCACAGAACCAGACTAATTGCTTCCATTACATTACAACTCAACAAACACCGATACACACAATAAGATAGCCTTATGTTTTATGCAGAAGTGTAATGTTTGATTTTGCTTAATGATTATCCCTTTGACATAGTATTAAATTGTCAATTATCAATGTTTTTGCTTTACGAAGAGATCAATTAAAGCTCGTTTAACAACTTGAAGGGAATAATTTATGTGACACAGTGCTGCAGAGTGAGAAATGAAGCAATAACCAAAAGTCAATACAATTCCCATACATTGGTAGAATTACACACAAGTTTGGAAGAATATTATTGTCTGCAGCATCAGAAACCAGGATATGGAGACAAAAAAATACAAAGCAATGAATGAAAAAGGATGAAGGAAGAGAGAGAAGGATTGCATACTTGAATAGAAGCCCATAGAGCAAGTGCAAGAGGAAGCCAATTGGAGAAAGAGAAGAGCCATTTGTGAATAACCAAAGCTATCAAAATGAGAGGAACGAAGAATGAAACCCTGGTTTTCTCCTTCACCTTCAAGAGATGGTTCAACATGTCCATTGCAGCCTCTTCCAGATGAATAGGAATGAACCTCTTCTTACTATTACCACTACTACTCATTGCAGTGAGGGAAAGGAATTTTATTTTTATTTTTGTGATCTTCTATGTTTCTCTGGATTTTGCTTCCTATCCATGACAGTTATAAGAAAATCCTTTGTTTGGTTGGAGAAAAAAGGAAAGAGGGCAGAGCAAGAAATGCATATTCGGGAAAATGAAAATGGTATGTCTGCAAATTATTGGAGAAAACTAGCAAAAATGTTGAAACTAAAGTCATGTCATGTCTCAAACAGAAAAAATATCACACTAGTGTTCATTATAATAACGAGGACCTTTTTTGTTGTCCACTTGTCCCTAACATAAATTGCAAACAGCACCCAACTTCTGCGGTTTATAATTCTACTTGGTTACATCATTTTTTTTAAGCTAAAGTGAGTATTATTTTAAAGTTATATAAAGTTGTCTCATTTTAAACAGACAGACGAGATAGTTGAGATAGAGAGTTGACAAAAAAATTAAAGGTGTGGGTCTCACCTCTTTATTAGAGTGAACGATATAAGTTGTGTCATTTTAAATGATAAATACTTTTCAACTCCATTCTGAAAGAAAATTTGATCTAATTTACTTCAAGTTTAATATTTTAATAAACAAAAAAATCAGAATTAAAACTTTATTAAATTTAAAATTGAGATTAGTATTTGATAAAGAGACTGCGGGTCTACCCATGAAAGTTGAAACTATTTTTTATAAAGTAAAGTAACATAAAAAAATTAGTTGGGACCATATGTTAGAAAAGTATTTTTTCACTCACATCAGACAAAAAAAAATTAAGTGGCATGAAGAAGTCTAGGATCTTCATGTTAAATGAGAATTATAAAAGTAAAAAAAAATATGATAATGAGTTAATAAAACACGTGGGAATGTTTGTTTTATTTAAGTATTAAAAAAAAATTGTATTTTTTTAAGTGGCATGAAGAACGTTATTTTAGTAAGATTCTCTCCTCCATTTTTACTGTTTATGATTTCTAATTTATGTAAGTAATGATAAAAACACACCAAAACGACTTAATTTAAAAAAATGACATAATTTTATGTCATTTAAAATCACAAACATAATTAAATTTAAGCCAGACAAGAATATTTCCAGGCAACTTCGTAGAAGTAATTCGCGAGAGAGAGAGAGAGAAAAAAACTTTTTTAGAAATATGTATATTTTATACTCAGATGAAAAAATATTAATCCACCCTTGAGCTACGTTATTTCCAATTATTCTTAAACTAGAAATTACTTATAAACTAAAATAATAATAAAAACTTACCGCCCCCACTTTAAAGTGGAAGATTATACAAAAAAGTTAGTTTAAAATTATTTAAAAACACATATTTCTAAAAAATTATCTCTCTCTTTATCGCTCTTCATTTAAAAAAAACATCACGATCCAAGAAAAATAGATAAGAGCTTAAAAAAATTCCTAAAATTTCTTGTAAGATCTTTTACTTTTCAACTTTTTTTCAACATATAAAAAACACTTTGATTATTAGAGTTTTTCCCGGAACCTTTTTAACCTAATCTACGTTTAAAAGTAGCTTGAAACTTATTTCCAGCCACTTAGACGGTACAGTGTGAAACTTTGAAGAAGACGCAGATGTTGCCGACTTTGGTAACAACTTGGATGCCGGTGTTTGATTGCCTTAGAAAGCATCAAATCTGCAGCAGAAATGAAATTTCGAAGGGTGTGATAAATTTTTCAGCTTTCAACTATAACTGAAATATCACTTTTTTTATACGTGTTTATCATCTATCATTTGCGACGGTTGCATAATATATATTTCTACCACACAATATTTTGTTTGATTGCCCAAGAAAGCATCAACTCTGCAGCAGAAATGAAATTTCGAAGACATAACATTTTGTGCACCAGTTTTACAACATAAAACTGAAATAATCTTTTTATATTAAAAAAATAAACAAATAAATATATATATTTTTGTAGGAATTGTTATATTTACAAACTCAAAATTTACAAAATACATTATGTATTATTACATACTTAAATAATATGTAATAACTTTAAGTTTGTAAATATAACCATTCTTTTTTTTTAATTTACAATAATCTGAAAAAATCACATCAAACAAATGATAATTAAGGACTGCAGAAATTTTCCTATCAATTTTTTAATATAATTATATACTTAAATTTGAATTTAAGATTACAAATTAAATTAAAACAATCCTCTGCCAATTCATTCACATACTTAATTAAATATGACAGACTTTATCGTATATAATGTAAAAATTTGTAGTCTTTTTCTTTACTTCCTCCGTGTATTGGTGTTTATGAGTTTCTAGTTATTGATTATTAAATTTTAAATTATAAAGGATTTTATTCGACTGTGACATAATCAATAGGGAATTTCGTAATTCTTATAAATTATACAAAATTCATTTTAATTTTCAATTATTTACTTTTTGTTTCTTAAAATTTTAATTTTCAGATTTCTCTATCCCTGTGTCCTCTCCCTCTTATTGCAATGAGTTTAAGTGGTCCAAATCATCTTAAATAATAAGTGAATTTAAATTATCTAATAGAATTCATATAAAATTATTTAAATAAAAAAATATTGAAACTTAAGTTAAAAAAAATTTGCTGTTATAATTTTAAATTATTATTACCCATTGTAGTTATTCAAATAATGATATTTCCATTTACCAAAAAAAAATGATATTTCCTTACCATTGTAGTAATTGGGTTTTATTGTGAATTTCTAATTAATTAATACATTTGACCCAATAAATCATAACCGTTGATTGACGAAAATCAACGGTTAAGATCTAAGATGACATAAGGTTATATCCTCTAACAGGATAAATATTTTTTTCATTTTTTTTTTGGTAATCATTCTCATATTATTTTTACTATTATCTTCATGAAATTTTAAAAATAAATTAATTAGTGTTAAGATGTTGTATGAGTCATATTAAATAGACAATAGATATAAACTATATGGGTTCGCTTTTTTGTCGTTACTGCATATAATTTATCTGCAATAAGCTCAAAATGACATCATTTTGGGGCAGAAATAATAGTGTTTTTATAATTTTAATTTATTTTAGGGTTATAATAGTCTTTATATTTATAATTTTTTAAGATTTCAATACCAAAATGACGTCGTTTTGGGAATAAATGCAGATAATTTATCTGCATTAACTGCAGAAATATTTTTCCCAAACTACATCTAAAACTTCATATAAAATAATAAAAATATGTCAACAAAATATATTGTTATCATTTATTTGCACTATTATTAACTATACATTGTTCCGTGCATGACAATTATATATGTTCACTTCTTCACAATTATGCAAAATGTTTCTCCATGTTCTATTTTGATCATTGTATATAAAGATTTATATATTATCTCCATATTTTATTCTATGTGTGAAATCACTGTTATAACAAAAAAAATTCAGCATAATTGTATATGCGTAAGTATATGAGGATCGAGCAAAGTTCACATGCAATCATCAATTGCATGTGCATTCTCTTCATCACCACCAACATCCTCCTGACACTACCATCGCTACCATCGTCATCGCCACCGTTGTACCACCAATGTCGTCATCACAACCACCGCGACGATGACACCGCCACCACCACCACCACTACGATGTCATCGACACTATCACCATCATCATGCCACCATCATCACCACTACCATCACCGTCGCCACCACCAACACTACCAACCAACATCGCCGTCGTCGCCGCGACCATTACCACCATCATCGCAGTAACCACTCAGTGCTACCACTGCCGGCACCACCATTACCACACCATGCCATCGCCATAAGCAAAGGGAAGTGATTATCCGGAAAGAAATTGTGCTTAGTAAGAATTATTATTTTTTATATTATTTGTTGTGTTATCAAACACAATTCTTATTCTCATAATAAAAATAGAACATGTTATCAAACAAAAAAATTTCTCATCAAAGGCAGAGAAATAGAAAATAATTGTTTCTTTTAAGAAATAGTGTCAGGGAATAAAATGGTTGTTAGCACACTGGTTGAAAAGTAATTGTCGTATGAACAAAATAATTTTTCGTTTGGACTTTATTTATTAACCCGAAGAGTTTATTCGTTCTTTTCAAAGTATTTTTTGTCCTAAATAATAATAATTAATTTTTATCCGTTGCTTTTAAAAATAAAAAAATGGAAATTATTTTTAATATTTTTTTATGAGATACGATACTATGCCTATTTTTTTATACATATTTTATCTACTTATTTTCAATATCGTTACATGAAAACTCAAAGGGGAGAGATTATGTGAATATTAGTAAAGATTTTAATTATTAACGGGGTAAAATATATATATATATATATATATATATATATATATATAAAAATAGGCAAAATATTTTATCTCTTTTTCTTATTATATTGGTAAGTGGTAACTCTAGAAAATGGAATAAAAAATATCAATGGATATACAATATTTTTAGTACTTTAATAGTAAATATTTTAATTAAATATTGTTGTATTTTCTTTTATTTAAATTTATTTATAACTTGATCTCTTGGTTGGTAAGATTGTTCCCAAGAAACGAAAGGCTGGAATTGAAAAGTCTCTGATTCTATTGCTGAGCCGAGCAGTGGTAGTTGTACAAAAATTGTAAATATAAATATATTTTAAATTCTTTGAGAGATAAGGTAGAGGACAAAAATTCGAGAGATATGATATTATATTTAAGGAAGCTTATACTTATAAATTCTTTTTTTACAATCTCTTATAATTTATTTCTCTCATTCTAATGGTTATCATTTTTTCAAATTAAACTCATCAATTAATTATTAATTCATAATAAATTATAACTGTTAATTGGCGGAATCACCGGTGCTAAGATACGGTGGCAAGAGGTTGTAAAAAAAAAAGATTGTAACTATAACTTCCTCTTTATTTTTTATGTATATATATTTTAGCTTCAACACCTATTAGATCATGATCTCTGAAGAAGAGAAAAAATAAAAAGTGTGTTAAGATTGTGATTTAAAGGTGTTAGAGATAAGCTATGTACACCTATACGTTATGACATTTTCACGTACGACACGACACTGTGACACGTATTGTAAAAAGCTTTAGATTTCGACACGTTAGGACATGTTTTGATATTAAATAATATTTTTAATTTATGTGGTGTATATTATATTTAATATTCAATAATATAATAAGAAAATGAGTCTAAACTTATAATATTCATAAATTTTGCAAAAAAACAAAATATATCACAAATATTTATATTAAACTCAATAAAATAGTCTTTTGTAATCCAATTAATTTTTAATAGTTGGATAATTTTAAAAACATCAACGCAATGTAACTTTTAAACCTTTTTTTGAATTTCTATAATGTGTGTTGGAGTATCAGGAAGTGTCCGAGTGTCCAGAGTGCACTAAGTACGCCCGAATGTTATAATTTTTGAATTTGATTTATAATTAATAAGTACGTAAAATAAACATGAAAAATTATACTGTATAATATCTTTGTAGAGATTATATTTACGGTTTTTTTTTATTAATCCTAAAAAAGATAGTAAGTATAATCTCTCCCTATCTTACGTTCTTTGAAAGATAAGGTTGAGGATGGTAAAATTCTAGAGATATGATATTATATCTACTTTTTTTAGGGGAAGGTTATAGTAACAACCTTGATTTTATAACCAGATTTTATCACTGTTGATTTTGAATATCAACGGTTATCATTTTAGCAAATTAAACTCATTAGTTAGTTATTAATTCACAATAAATGATAACCGTTGATTGGCGAAAATCAACGATAATAAGATATGGTCGTAAGAGATCGTAAAAAAAAAAGTTGTAAGTATAACTAGAGGCGGATCCATGTTAGTGAGAAGGGGGGCAAGTGCCCACCCTTAAAATTTGATGCAAAAATTTGAAAATATTCTTCTCTTAAAATTCAATTTTTTTCAATTTAACTTTGGGGTATGATATTGTAACAACCAATTATGATTACTATCAATATTACTACAAATTAATTTTACCATTAGATCGATTATGTTGATCTAATAGTTATAATTGTTTCCATTTTTGTATGGTTAAAATTCCTCGTATTTAATACTTTATATTTATTTTCATTTTTTTGTATAGTTATGATTTCTATATTTAATGCATTTTGAGGATCATAACCACACAAAAGATGGAAATAAATATAATTGTTAGAAAAATATAATCGATCTAACGGTGAAATTAATTGGTAGTAACATTAGTAGTAATCTTAATTAGTTGTTAGGATATCCCACCCCTTTATTTCCTTCCTTCTATTTTATTTTTCCAATGAGTTTATATATATATATATATATATATATATATATATATATATATATATTAGATCTAAATCTAAACCAGATAAAATCACCCGGTACCTGCTCGCGAGTCAGTTTGGGTTATATGATTAAAAAATCTATATATACTTGAAGTTATTGAATGCCCACCTTCGTTGATTTATTGGATCCGCCACTGACTATAACCTCCCTCCTTTATTTATATCTATTTATCTTCAACACCTGTTAGTTCATAATCTCTAAAGAATAGAAGAAAAAAGTTTGTTGAGATTGTGATTTAAAGGTGTTAAAGAGAAAAGAGAAGTAGGTAAAATAAACATGAAAAATTATAGGCATAATATCTCGTGAGAGGTTATATTTACTATCTATTTTTTCTTACTATCTTTTACTACTAAATCTTAACCATTAATTTATATCAATCTAACGGTTATAATTAATTGAAAATTAATAATTAATTAATAAGTGTAACCTAATAAATTATAATCGTTAAATTAATGAAAATCAACGGTTAAGATTTGGTAGTAAGAGATAGTAAAAAAAAAATAGTAAATATGACATCTCTGGTATATTTATTTATTTATTTTCTAGATTCTGGTTTCTCTCTCTTGGTTGTTGACAGTTTTTTATTTGATTAAAAATGAAAAAAAAAATGACAAAAGATGTGGATCCATCCCACGAAACGATGAAACCTTAACAAGTCTGCTGATAGCAAAGCAAATTAGAAACAGATGGAGAGTGCGCCTCTGTGTTCGCGAGTCTCGACATCTTTCATTTTCCCAAATCACAGACGACGTTGCATTAATTATATTTATACTTATATTTTTTTTTTTACAATTTCTTACGACCATATGTTATTATTGTTGATTTCCGTCAATCAATAGTTATTATTTTAACAAATTAAACTTATTAATTAATTATTAATTCATAATAAATAATAACATTGAATTAAAGAAAATCAATGATGCTAAGATATGATAGTAAGAGATCGTAAACATCCTCTCATTATATATATATATATATATTATATATTTTTCTCTTCAATTCAACACAATCTCCGCAAAACCATAACCATATGTCTATCTTCTTAAACCAAAACTAGCTCACCAATCTCGCTTCTTCTCTCTCCATAACCTCCAAAGTTTTTAGCCATGAGCCCTGCACCGTTCCACCAAAAGAAAGAAATCACCACCAACGTTAAGAAAATCAACAAGGATTCTCATTTCATCAAGAAAAAATCACAATCATCACCATCACCATCACCACCACAACCTTCTTCCAACAAGCCACCGCAACGCCAACCAGTGATTATCTACACTCATTCTCCAAAGATCATTCACACTCACCCTAATAACTTCATGGCTTTGGTGCAAAAGCTCACGGGACTCTCTCGCCCAGACGAAGATGATGATGATGATGATCAACAACAAGAAGAAAACCATATCGACGGCAACGGTTGCAACCCGCCGAAGAAGGAGCCGCGGGAAGCGGTGGCGGTGAAGGAGGAGAAGGTTGCGGTGGTTTGTAAGGAGGAGAATGACACGTCATCGTCGGTGATTACCGACGACAGTAATTGCAACTGCAGCTGCAATATGGGTGAGGTGAAGTCGTCGTGTATGGTGGCGGCGCCGCCACCGATGGTGGATGCTCCGTTTAACCCTTATGGTAAGAATTTGGGGATGTTTGGAGCGAGTTCAGCGGATTTCGTTTGCTCAAATAAGCCGTTGTTGGCCTACGTGGATGCCTTGTTCTTCTGATCACGAATTATGGGATCAACGACTTAATTTCGGGAGTATCAGCGTCTTCAGCTGCTCCTTTTTTTTCTTTTTTCTTTTTTGTGCAAATAAGAGTTCTAGTTTTCCAGGATAGAACTTTCTTATATATTTTTTAATTTGAATTTTTTAATGTTTCATAAAAAAAAATTATAGAAAAGGATTTACTCTGCATGTAATTGTTTCCAGGTATTTATTCGTAGACTATTTGAATTCAGATTAATAAATAAAGATTTATCCTTCTCCAAAAATTTCTTGATTTATGTAATTATAATATATTGCAAGTTATACTAGTCTTTATCATTTTAATTTTTTAATCTTATAACCCAGAATAACGTTGTTTTGAGCTCAAGAAATACTTTTCCTTTAATTTAATTCTTAAATTTTTAAGAGAGAATTTTGAAAAAGTAGTTAATATATGTACTAAATCTTTTAATTTATTTTAGTTTTACTTTCCTCCATGTTTAGATTAGTTTAATTCTTAAAATTTTAAGAGCGAATTTTGAAAAAGTAGTTAATATATGTACTAATTTTTTTGATTTATTTTAATTTTTGACAAAAAAGTAATATATATATTGTGTGTGTAAGCTTTCTTGGTCATTGTTCGTTTGGTATACCAGTTTTGTGCAAATACGAATATATTGCGGATGGTGAAGCAACCATAAGAAATTAAGACTTGTTTAAACATTTGTGCATTTATTGTAAAAAATATTTATCTGCCATATTCATATTTATTGGCCTCACCTTTTTTTTCCTTCACAACAGATTCACTTATTTTCATTGTCACGTGAGTGTAATAGAAAAAAAAAATGTATATATATATATATATATATATGGAAAATATTTTCTCATGTTGTGACCCTTCGATCTGCGTGCAAAACTTTTCTTTTCTTTTTCTATTTTTCATAAATGTGGGGCCCACCACTAGTTGAGCAATATGAGAATTGAATTCTCATGCAAAGTCAGAAAATCAAATCGCATATATATATATATATATATATATATATATATATATATATATATATATAATATGTTTTAAAAGCATGTAGTATGGAGTGAGGACTCGTGAAGAAATCGGAGCTTCTTTCTTGTCCTCTTTTTTTTTTTTTGGTAAAAGGACTTTCTTGTCCTCTTTAATTTCAAACCAGATGGCTACTCAGAGTCTCTTTCACAGTTTCACTCACTCTCTCTCTCTCTTTGAGAGGACAACGGAATCTGCCAATGTTTCAATAATTAAAAATTAAAACCATCATTGCAACGGTATATTTTCCTAGATGCATTTCACTTACAACAAAGGAAATTTATTTATAATATTGTGCAAAAAAAAATCTTGTTATAATTATATATTCTCAAAAGATTATATAGTTATAATATTAAAATTTTATTTATTTATTCAGAAGTTGTTTGAATATGAAGAAAGAAAGAAAAAATTTCTTATTATAACTACGTATTTTCTGAATATATAATTATAATGTGACATAATTTTTTTTCAAGCAACACTAGAAATAAAATCTCTAACCAAATGGTTAAAGGAAGAAAGCTACAAATTCAATTAATGGCGGAGTGAACAAAAGACTGTGATCAACAGTTGTTATTATGTGATTTGTTTTAATCATTTGACTTCAATGAAATATTTTTTTGGAAATTGATCTCTATTGTGAGAAAAAACATGACATAGTCATGTGAGAAGATCACAACCATATAAAGTTAAATCGATGATTATGATTTTGTAATTATCTATTTTACTATTTTTTTCTCTCTTCTCTTTTATTACCATTGATCCATCTTTATATGATTATGATTTCCCACTTTATCATGTCATGTGATTTTTCACGCATCGGATATTATTTTTTTTAACTATTCTCAGTTAAGTCTAGTTAACTTTTCATGTCTTATGATGAATAGTTTCAGTTCCGATATTTGTGCTTTGTGACTTCACTTTCAGACTTCAGTAAAGCAGATGCGTTTCTCTTCTCTTCTAACAAATTTCTTTTTTGAGAATTGAATTTATCATGTAACATCACATAAAAAAAATTACATACACAATATTTTGTGGTCTTTCTATTTTTTGAAGTAAAAAAATAAATAAAAAAAAATAAGGCACGAAAAAAAAAATGTCTATAACATGACACACATTAGCGGACCTGCATTGTTGCCTCTGTGGGCAAGTGCACACAGTAATTAAATTTTTTTCTATTAAAAAGCTGCAGCTAATTTAGTTTAGATTTATTAAATTATTACTTTCTCTCGTCTCAATGGTTGGTGTTGTGGTCATGTATTCCAAAATCATATTTTTTATTCTTATATTTAACCTTTTGCAATTGTAAAATAAGGTTATCTATTGTATACCCTTCCATGGATCTTATATACGGTGAGAGCTTTTTAAAACAAAATTTGGGGTAGAGCCTCCGAACCCCATTCATTAAATGTGCAAACATAAATAAATTTTTCTGCGTTCGCCACTGATAACACAATCACTTTTCCAACAACATAATTCTTATAAAACCTTTTTTATTTAGATTCTTTAGTATCTCATTACACTTAGTGGTGTGCATGGGCGGTTCATAACCGGTTTTGATAAAAATTGAACCGAACCGATTTTAAATGATTTGGTTTTAAAATCAAACCAGTTTTATTTTTTCAAAACCGGTTTTTATTTATCCAAACTAGTTTAAAACCGGTTTAGGGTTAAAAATCGGTTTTGATTTAAAATCAATCAAAATTGATTTTAATTGTAACGATTCAAAAAGAAAAATGGTAAAATGTAATGGGATCGGTATCCTCTCATGTGAAAATTTACATGACCATGTCATGTGGGGAATCATAATCATACAAAGGTGGATCAACGGTAATAAAGGAAAAGAGAGAATTCTTTGGAATGTTGAATTCTCTATTTTGAACAATATCAATTTGATTACTTTAATTAGTTGTTTTAAAAAGGAAGATGGGCAAGAAAGAGAGCTTCATGTAGAGTACATAGTTATAAAATTTATGTTCAATATTTATAAATAAAGGGCATGAAAAAACAGGTTAAGAATACTTAGTTGATAAATCTCTTTCCAGAACTTTAAATGATTTAATTAATATTTATGATGACATGTAGGACTGTTTGTAAATAACTCTATAAATTATGTTCTACATGTTGTTTTCTGTAATTTCTTCTTTTGGAAATTATTTTAGGTAACTTTAACGTACCACGGATGCATTCTCACCTTCCTTCCTCATGGTTGAAAAGTAATTCTCGTGTGAAAAAAATAATTCTTCGTGTGGACTTTATTTATTAATACGAGAGTTTATTCTTTCTTTTCAAAGTATTTTTTATCCTAAATAATAATTTTTACTTTTTATCCGTTGCTTTAAAAAAAATGGGAATTATTTTTAATATTTTTCTTATGAGATATGATACTATGCCTATTTTTTTATACATATTTTATCTACTTATTTTTAATATCGTTACATCAAAAACTCAAAAGGAGATAGAATATGTGAATGTTAGTAAATATTTTGATCTAACGGAGTTGAAAATGAGTAGGTAAAATAGATATTAAAAAAATAGGCAAAATATTTTATCTCTTTTCTTATTATTTTGGTAAGTGGTCACTCTAGAAAATGGAATAAAAAATATCAATGGATATATAATATTTTTAGTACTTTAATAGTAAATATTTTAATTAAATATTGTTGTATTTTCTTTTAATTAAATTTATTTATAACTTGGTCTCTTGGTTGGTAAGATTGTTCCCAAGAAACGAAAGGCTGGAATTGAAAAGTCTCTGATTCTTTTTTTTTTTTGGTAAAAGAAAAGTCTCTGATTCTATTGCTGAGCCGAGTAGTGGTAGTTGTACAAAAATTTTAAATATAAATATATATTTTAAATTCTTTGAGAGATAAGGTTGAGGACGTTAAAATTCGAGAGATATGATATTATATTTATTTTTTATATATATATTTAGCTTCAACACCTATTACATCATAATCTCTAAAAAAGAGAAAAATTAAAAGTTTGTTAAGAACTTAAGATCGTGATTTAAAGGTGTTAGAGAGAAGTAGGTAAAATAAATATGAAAAAATATAGGTATAATATATTGGGAGCTAGAAAAAAAAAATAAGATTCTCAAAATATCCAATATCATCCTAAAATTGGGATTGGGGTTATACATAATATATCTCTTTAATTTTTTTTATGATCCTCCATATATATATATATATATATATATTATATGGGAAAAATAAATGGGTCCACTTTTGAATTTCATAGGGTCTAGGTGACTAATTTTTTTTGTAATGGACTAGAGTGGGGAACCAAAAATGATATTTATTCTTATATTAGTTAGCAATGTACGGATATGATTATAACAACGTAGCAACACAGATTGCTTACAGAGAAAACTTATTCTTCCTCCTCCGTCACGTACCCATTCCCATGCTTTCTTCATACTTTGTGTCCTTTTTCATTTTTATAAAAAGAGAGGATTGATTGCATGTCAGACATTCTCAAATAAGTTAATATCTAGAGACAAGGTCTTCACTATGATTTTGCTTGCCTTCTGTACAAGTAGTGTTGACTTTTTTATTCACCACTATAAAATAGAATGATGATGTATGGATATACTGGAATATATTCTCATATTTTTTTTGGAGGATTGGTAAGATTTAGGGGGGAAATAATTGGTTAAACTATTGTCTACAACTTATTTATAGAAGCAACTAGATTATGAGCGGGTTCAAGCATTGATTTAAATTTTCTTTACAAAAAAAAATACTACTAAATGTACGGACATAAACAATTTTTTTTAGGTTCGTCACTGATCCCACTAAATGATGAAACTTTAACAAATCTGCTAATAGGAATGCAAATTAGAAACAGATGGAGAGTGCGCCTGATATGAACACAACAAATAAAAATGGAATTTAGTTTTACTGAGAAAGCCTGATCTCTTGCACAAGTGCCTTTTGGGATAACTTTTTTAATATACTTTTCTTCAAATACTTGAAGATTTAAATAGATAATACAAGACAACTTTAAAATAACTACCCACTAACACTAAATAGGCTCCACTAATAGCCATGACCTATTCTTTAGGAAAGTTAAAATTCAAATAACTACCCACTAATTAAACAACCCAACAATTCAGAAAATATTAAAATAATAAAATAAAAAACCATAACATTCCCTCCCCCTACAAATAACTTTTGTCAGAAAATTTAACCTCAAGTAATTGAATCATTTTCAATATTTGCTTTTCCTTCACTTTCGTCCATCATCGCCTTGTCGTCGCACTCTTTTGTCACTGCGTAGATGGTGAACAATTGTTTGTAGCGATGACTTGAAATTAATAATATTGAATTATAATATTGAATTGTATAAAATCTGTACAAGAGTTCTCTATATAATAGAGTACAAAAAGACCTAATGGGCCAAGCCCAAAATGAATAAAATAAACTCCTAGAGAATTCTAGTTTCTTCTAGAGAATTCTAGCTAATTACAAATAAATAAATAAAATACTAATTCTACTATTTACAACACTCCCCCTCAAGCTGAGGAATAGATATTTATCATTCTCAGCTTGCTAGTAAGTTCTTGAAATCTCTCTGAAGGAAGCCCCTTTGTCAATAAATCAGCTAATTGACGTCCAGTGGGAATGTATGGAGTGGTAATCAACTCGTTGTCAAGTTTCTCTTTGAAGAAATGACGGTCGACCTCAATATGTTTAGTTCGATCGTGTTGAACTGGATTATGAGCTGTACAAATAGCGGACTTATTATCACATAGCAGCTTCATAGGTCCCTCACATTTTATTTTGAGATTATCAAGTACAATTTTCAGCCAAAGTAACTCACAAATGCCTTGAGCCATAGCTCGAAATTCAACTTTTGCACTTGATCTGACAACCACATCTTGTTTCTTACTTCTCCATGTCACCAAGTTACTGTAAAGAAACATGCAATAACCAGTGGTAGAACGACGGTTAGTCACGGATCCAGCATAATCAGCATCTGTGTAGACTTCTAAAGATAGATTGCCATCACATCGGAATAACAATCCTTTACCAGGAGTACCTTTAAGATACTGAAGAATTCTCTATACTGCCTGCATGTGTTTTTCCTTTGGATCGTGCATAAACTGACTGACAACACTAACAGCATAAGCTAGGTTTGGTCTAGTATGAGCCAGATATATCAATTTCCCAACTAGCCGTTGATATTGTCCTTTATCAACTGGAGGACTCTCTTCTTCATAGCCCATCTTGTGATTCTGCTCAATAGGAGTATTAGAGGGTTTACACCCGAGCTGTCCTGCTTCTTTGAGAAGATCAAGAACATATTTCCTCTAACTGATAAAAATTTCTTTGCTTGAATGAGCTACTTCTATCCCTAGGAAATATCTCAGTTTCCCACGATCTTTGACTTCAAACTCAAAGGCAAGTCGTATTTGCAGAATCTGTCTCTCCACAAAATCATCACCCATGATAATAATATCATCAACATATACAAGGAGTAGAGTAACTTCCTATTTTGGGAGTAATTGAAGAAAAGAGTGTGACCTTCTTGACACTGTCTGTATCCTAATGTCATCATAAGCTTAGTAAACCTTCCAAACCAAGCACGAGGTGACTGCTTCAACCCATACAAGACCTTTTTCAATCTACAAACTTTATTTTTCCCTTCACAGAATCAAAACTATGCGGGATTTTCATGTAGACTTCTTCTTCTAACTCACCATTGAGAAAAGCATTTTTCACATCAAATTGATTTATATCCCAATTGTAATGGGCAGTAAGGGATAAAAAGATTCTCACCGTATTCATCTTTACAACTGGAGCAAAGGTTTGTTCATAATCAATGTCATATGTTTGAGTGTAACCTTTGGCCACTAATTGAGCCTTGTATCTCTCAAGAGTGCCATCAGAATTATATTTCAGGGTATAAACTCATCTACACCCTACTGTTTTCTTTCCGTCGGGTCTATCAATAACCTCCCATGTTTTATTTTTCTCCAACGCATTCATCTCCTCTTGCATGGCTTGAGCCCAATTCCCATCTTTCAAGGCTTCATGTACTGATTTTGGGATTGCAGTAGAATCTAGTGCTGAAACAAAGCTTTTGTGCTGCACGGAAAGATTAGCAGAGGAAACAAAAAGAACATTTTTAAGAAACAAGGAATGTTGAATTTGAATGTTATCAGAACCAATAATTGATTTATGGGATCCATCAGCTACGGATATAGTATGACCACCAACAATAGAATGATAAGAACAAAACAACTCAGTACGACAAGCCATATGATCAGTTGCACCAGAATCCAAAATCCATGAGGTTTTAAAATAAGTGCAAGAAGCAAGAAGAGATATAGAACATGTGCTCTTACCAGATAAGATCATCATAGAACTGTCATTCTCGGCCATTCTTTAATAAAAAAGTTAACAACCAGCGATAAAATCAACCAAACAGATTATCAAATGAAGTCTGATCAGTGAAACAATCACATATCCAGACAGAGAACAAGGAGACGAGAAGAATGGCAGTGGTCCGATCAAAAACAACCGCCGCACGCGCCTCCACGCGCTGGAGAAATGGGCTGCGCGTGGGCTTCACTCGCCGGGAAAGAGGTGGCGCGTGTGAGCGCGTGGAGGGGCTTTTCCGGCTGAAATTCTTCTGGCGTGGTTGTCGGGTGAGTGCGCACCTGTATGTGGGTGGTTGCGGTTGAAAAGTTGATGGAAAGTGGTCCAAACGGTGAAGATTGGAGGCGGTAAGAGGTATTTGGGTCATTTGTGGCGGAGGAACTGTGCGTAGAATGATAGATTGGAGAAAATAAAGGTCAACAAAGGTCCCCGGAAAAATTTTCCGATGGCGGTTGATGGCGGCAAGAGGCAAATAAATTAGGGTTGTGTTTAAAAAAAGGACAATATCTGCGGAAGCAGAACCCTCAGATCGAGAGTTTTGATACCAACTTGAAATTAATAATATGGAATTGTAATATTGAATTGTATAAAATCTGTAAAAGAGTTCTCTATATATAGAGTACAGAAAGACCTAATGGGCCAAGCCCAAAATGAATAAAATAAACTCCTAGAGAATTCTAGCTTCTTCTAGAGAATTCTAGCTAATTACAAATAAATAAATAAAATACTAATTCTAATATTTACAACAGATTGTCTAGAGGGAATGCGTCATTATAGCGAACGAGCGTCGAACTGGTGGAGGAGGGGCCACTGCCAGAAGATGCAGCACCGTTGGTGGGAGTGGATAAAGGTGAACCTTTGGTGTTGTTGACTGTTATAGTCTGTTGCACATTCTGAGCAGTAAAGATGATCTTTTGATTGCGAGCCTCGTGTAGTTTTGTGAGCCCAATAGAAAATTAGAGGGTGTTGAGTTTGTTAGGCACCAAGATGTCCAACCGGTTGGAGATTTGGTTGAACATCTCCTTGAATTGCTCCGACAAAGACTGGACTGCGTCTTCCGATTTCTGAACTCGTTTGTCCATGCCTGAGCTTTGATATCAATTGATACGAACACAATAAATAAAAATGGAATTTGGCTTTACTGAGGAAGCCTGACCTCTTGCGCAAGTGCCTTTTGGGATAATTTTTCCAATCTGATCTCATACTTTTATTTAAATACTTGAAGATTTAAATAGATAATACAAGACAACTTTAAAATAACTGTCCACTAACACTAAATAGGCTCCACTAATAGCCATGACCTATTCTTTAGGAAAATTAAAATTCAAATAACTACCCACTAATTAAACAACCCAACATTTCAGAAAATATTAAAATAATAAAATAAAAAACCGTAACAGCGCCTATGTGTTCGCGAGTCTCGACATCTTTCACACAATTAAGCATTTTCTCAAATCACAATATTTTTCTTGTAACATTTTTGTTTTTTGAGATTTGCATTTATCATGTAACATCACATAATTTTTTTTCTACACACAATATTTTGTGGTCTCCATATTTTTTGAAGGAAAAAAAACTAAGGCTCGAAAAACGAATCTCTATAACGTGACACAATCACTTTTCCTACAACATAATTCTTATAAAACCCTTTTTATTTAAATTCTTTAGTACCTCGTTACACTTAGTTGTGTGCATGGAGCAGTTCATAACCGGTTTTGATAAAAATCGAATCGAATCGATTTTAAATGATTTGGTTTTAAAATCGAACCAGTTTTTTTTTTTCAAAATCGGTTTTTATTTATCCAAACTAGTTTAAAACCGCTTCCAAAACCGGTTTATGGTTAAAAATTGGTTTTGATTTAAAAAAAATCAAAATCGGTTTTAATTGTAACGATTCAAAAAGAAAAACGGTAAAATATATGAGATCTGGATCCTCTCATGTGAAAATTCACATGACCATGTCATGTGAGGAATCATAACCATACAAAGGTGGATCAATGATAATAAAGGAGAAGAGAGAAAATGTTAAAATAGGTAGTTACGAAATCATAACCATTGATTTACCTTTGTATGGTTGTGATCTTCCAACCACATATATATATATATATATATATATATATATATATATATTTTAAATGAGAAGATCCATTTCCAATGTAATGGAAGGAGATAGGAATGTTTACTCCCTTTTAAATTCAAAACGAATTTTTTTGATTATAACAATTCAAAACCAAAACCGGTTTTAAAATCAATCACCACGTTACTGCATCGAAGCAAAGCAAGTAAATCTTTACTTTTCCATCAAATTTTTCTTTCCTGTTCCAAATAAAAAAACATAATCTCTGCTCCTTTTTCCATAAGAGTTGCTGCAAAACCATTAAAATTGGGAATTTGAGAGTTAGGGTTCATAGGCTCTTTAATAAGAGATTCTGAATATTAAAGATAGGTTTAAAAAGTAAAAGTAAAAATGAAAAATTATTAAAAAAACCGATATGATTTGGTTATGTTAAATATCCAAACTGTTGTGAAAACAGATAACCGAATCTAAATCAAAACTACAAAACTAGATTGGTTTTTTAAACCGTTTTATAAAAATCGGTTTTTGGAACTGGTTTGGTTCAATTTATGGATTGGTTTGGATCATTTGATTTGTTTGAACACCCCCTATTTACACTGATATATATATATATATATATATATATATATATATATATATATAATTATAAAAGAAATTAATATGAAGAAACTCATCAATAGTAATACTTTTCATTTAAGAAAACTGAAAGCTAGTAATTGCTAGTACAATATTCTAGTTATCTAATTTTGTTTGTATAATTATCCGTTGCACAAATTTCTCGAGTGTCTAAGTTTTACATCCCTAATCTAAACATAAACAGAATTACAAGCAACAAATTAAACAGAAAACAATCACAATATTACTATTCAATGCACTTTTCATTTTATTATTAGTCTCCTTTAACCTTAGTATTTCATCTCTTTATTATGTTTTATCAAAGTAACTTTCAGTTCGTTTTCAAAATAACTTTGGTGCACACTTCGGCCAAGTTTGTAATTATATTTATAATTTATTTGATTTTGTTTGATCTTTAGCCACTAAGCTATAACTTAGTATTCCCAAAGCCTTACCATAACAGAAACCTTACCCCAATACCCCCATCTAAATCCCCACCTCCATGGCACCAAGCCACCGGGAATCAAAGTCGGGTTCATTTAACTAGCTGATTCTAATACATATCGTTTATTCATAAGGAATTTTTAGATCCTATTAAAGTATGCTTAGTCATAAGCAATTTTTTGATTCTTCCCTACAATTACTAAAAAAATAAAAAAAATCACTCACAACACAAAAAAAATTAAATATTATTATTTTAATAATTATTTACAAAAACATAATTGTTTTAAAACTAAAAACGGATCTATTTCACTTAATCACACTCAAAATAGGGCATTATCAATCATGCCTAGCATGAGACATGACCCAGGAAAGAGACACGCCCTGTATGAGATGTAAGTCAGCAGGTTAGATCATGTGTCTCTCTCTAACTCGCGTCTTGTATAGGGCGTGTCTCTTTCCTCCTTGATTACGTTTTATGTTGGACGTGACTTAATGTTATAAATCTGTTTTTAATTTCATAACGGTTATATTTTCATAAATAATTATTAAAATATTAATATATTAATTTTTTGGCCCACAGACCAAATCATAAGCGAGAGATGTCCCAAAAAACAAAAACTCAAATTAGTCTTATAACAGAAATCGGGCCCAAATACATCCTAGCAGCTTATTCGTAGCAGTGTTTGTCATATGGACTCATTATAACTGGCAGTGAGCCCATTACCTGCCCCTGAAACTACGTCGCTTCGACGAAGGAATGAATCATCCATTTGATATCTCCTTCTCATGCTGGTCTTGGGACCTCGTTTCCCGAGCAAGATAAGGGTGAATAACATAATAAGAATATCAATATGATATGATATGTCTATAAGGTAATAAATAATTGCTTTACTTCTCTCGTGCTATAGGAGATATGTTATTTTATGTTATAAGTTAAATTAAGTGGGGTTCACCAATTTTTTTAAAAAAAGAAAAAGAAAAAGAGAGCACATCTTTTTATGTGAATAATCAAAGATATATATGATATGTAACATAAGAGTATAATTTCCTAATAAATAAATACCATGTATTTAATATGCATTAAATAAGTATATTAATAAAATATTTTTTTGACATAAATTGAAGTGTTAAATATGATATAGATTATAAAATATTCATATATTTTTAATTTTTTTCCTTTGTCTTATTAATATTTTAGTTTCTATTTTAATTTATTAAAATAACTTCAAACCATAAATTTGAATAGAATATATTAAAATAGAAAAAATAATTTATAAAATCTTTCAAAATATAAAAGTATATCTTCTTCAAATAAATTTTTACAATCAAATTTTAAATTGGTGGTTGTGGTTGGCATTGGCAATGACAATAACGATAGTACTTAGTGAGTGGTGGTGATGATAATATGACAGATAAATAACGATGATGACTGTAACTGATGGTGATGATGACTTTGCATGGTAAGAGCCGCCTCTCATACTACATTTGCGAAGTTCACAGTAGAATAGTATAGAGTTGTGTTTGGTGTTTGAGAAAGAGAGATATATGGTCTGTTTGAAAAATAAAACTTGTTTGAGCATTGTTGGGTTTGATATATTGGAGGAGATATAATTATTTTTTAAACACACGTTAAAGTATGTGAGGTCCATATTTGAAATCATATGAAGAGAAAAAAGAGAATATAATTTTCACACATTCTTATACGTGTGTAGGAAATAATTGTATATTGTACAACATAAGATACTAAACCTATGTTGTACGTAAGAGATTTAAAATTATAAAGAAGTTAAACTAGTAGGACTGATATAGTGATGAAATGTTTAAATAGTTTGTATTAGGTTATGCGTTTAATCTTCCAATAATATATTAAAAAAAATTATAAAGAAAATGTAATTATTTAAAAAAAAATGACATAATAAAGTTTCATAATTACAAGATTGACACCGTAAAGTAATTTGAAATTAGATTTATTTACAAAATTATCATTTAATAAATCTTCATATTTATAAAATTATCACCGTAAAAATAAAAAACCAAAAAATAATTTTTGAGAATAGGTCTATGTTATTTTATTTTTTTTAATTTTTAAAACTAAAAAATTATTATTATTTTAGGAGTCATTTTTTCAGAACAACCCTTCCCAAACAGGTTTTTTTACTCTCTTTTTTCTTTCAAAACTCAAAAACTGTTTTTGAGAATAAAAATCAAACAGCACATAATATTTCTAATCTTAACCCAATTCTCTTACGGAAAATGTTATACTTACTACCTAATTTTTTTACTACTTGTTACTATCCAATCTTAACCGTTGATTTCCGTCAATCTAATAGTTATAATTTATTGTAAATTAATAATTAATTAATAAATATGATCCCGTAAATTACCACCGTTAGATTGACGGAAATCAACATTTAAGATTTAGTAGTAATAAGTAGTAAGAAAATTAGGTAGTAAGTATAACCTCTCAGATCTCTTATTCCTATAATATCTTGTTGATTTAGCAAATGATATATGTTTAAAAAAGAAGAAGCAAATGATATATAAAAACATGATATGATGGTCTAAAAATATTCAAATACCCACCGAATGGTCTATCATTTTAAGCATTGATTAATGCATGCAAATCAAATAATAATTTACAATTAATTTATAATAAAATACGTTCATATAAACATATATAAAAATATATAATTATTTTATGGGATTAATGTTTCTCATATTATTACCGGAGATAATATGAGATAATATTATCTCTTATACACACATAAAGTATGTTGGTCTCATTTTTTTTTCTCTTCTATTCACATGATCTCATATGAACTCCATATACTTTTATGTGTGTAGAAGATAAAATTATTTCATATAATATGAGAAATTATAATCGCTTATTTTACAAATATCAAGACATGTTTATGAAGTTAATATGATTAATAAATAAGCACGTCAAACTTTAATTTGTAAGTTCATGTCAGATATTAAATTATGATGATAAAATAAGATAATTTATTATAAAATATTAGCAAAATGACACTTAAAAATTAAAAAATACATTTGTTAATAGAATTTGTATTTTACATCTTATATAATTGATAATTTTAAAATATTAAATACAAATAAATTTAATAATTGGTTAGAAATAAAACGGGAGAGGCCAAAACTTTTTGCGAAGAATATTTCCACCAATGGACCAAATAACAAATTACACTAACAATAAATAAATTCACACCACATTTCAATCTAAAACATAAAAATTATAGATAAATATGAATCTTTAATACTCCTCATACTCGAATATTTTTAATATAATTAACATTAAGAATAGAGCCGGTAAAACGGGCTCGGATCGGCGGGCCAACCCGCCCAACGGAGCGAGCTGAGTTTTTCAACCCATCTTAAAAGCGGGGCGAGGCGGGCTCATTTTTTGGCGGGTTGATGGCGGACATAGGCGGGCCGAGGCGGGTCAGTGTAAAATAGGCTCGGGCTGGCGGGTCAACCCGCCCAACCCGCCAAACGAGACGGGATGGGCTGAGTTTTCTAACCCACTTCCAAAAGCGGGACGGACGGGCTGCCCACTTTACCACCTCTAATTAAGAATAACACATATGTGAATGACACCAGTTGACCTCTTAATTGAATTTCTGAAGCCTAAAATATAATTGCTGCTATTATTTTGGTGGTGATAGGTTGGTCCCTATTTGATATCAAGGGTCAATTTTCTTCTCCCACCCTTCATCCCATGGAATGAATTTATAGTGATCCGGGACTACAGAGTATTGAATGAGATTTAGTTGAGAGAAAGAGAGAAAAATTGAGGAGAGAGATAAGAGAAAAGAAAAAATAAATAAATAATATAATTGTCAATTTTTAAATGGAATAACTGATCCGGAACATATTAAAAAATTTCCATCCCATGCATTACTTGTACAACTTTGTCACTCAACCTGTCTTATCTGTTACCTCTTTTTCTATGTCTTAACCATGAAATATCTAATTGAAAACATTAACATCACCAAGATTATAAAACTTCTCAAAATGAAGATCTTTTTGATAACTGACATTTGAACTATTTGGTTTCCAATTCCAAGGATTCAAATATTTAATCTAAATTTTTTTATTCTCTAACCCTAATTATATTTTTGCTTTTAGGACATGAGGAAAAGAAGAAATTCATATAGATTTAAGATTAAACCCAAATCGAGCTGTATAATAACTATTCAAACTTTAACCCAAAGATTCTTTCTAGGAAACAAACCCCTCTATCACAATTACCATTACATTGATACTGGGCTATATATAATTTACAAGAACGAGTATCATTCTATTGGATACGTAGCATTCTAATGACGATAAACTTATTAAATTAATTGTATATATCATTTTCCAAAAGACTATAGGATATAGTTAAAACCTAACTTTTATTCGAATGTACCAATTCAAGCACCACATTTTTATCCTAGTCTACATGTGTTTGGTTTTTTAATTGAAAGTTGCAAATATTGGGTAGGATAAAAGTTCGATGGTTTTAATTTTGACTTTGAGTTTGGACCAACATCCCACTATATTACTATGACATTTGTTATAATTTTTTTTTTTTTTTGGTACATTGCCCTCCGGGGTACGGTCTGTTTGGGCTAGCCCCTCATTGTGAGGGTGGGTGCACTAAACTTCGCAACCGGAGAAAGTACGAGACTAATCCCCAACCGAAGATTTTTGGCTTATTCTCTGACCCAAAGATTTTCCAAGAAATTGCTTGAGGCGGATTTGATCCATGCACCAAGCAATCCCTTGAGAGCTCAGCGGCCAACTAAGCTACCTTGGGCTTATTTGTTATAACTTTTAAGAATAGTAAATGATTAAACTAAATGTAATCAAATAAATTTGGACAAAACTCAGCACATGTTTGCAGAAAAGATTTGGTCACTTCCCAAATATAAAAGAATGCATCACTGACAAAGATATACCATTGAATTTGAACTGAACAGAGTGAGCCAATTTAACATAAACTTTCCTACAGTTTCTTTGACCAAGTTTTCTGTGTAAGCTCTCCTCAGTCTTCTGCTTTTAATTATAATTAGCCACCTAATTGAGAAAATGCAACCACCCCACCATTTATAGCGCTCTCTATGCTTGTCCTAGCTCAATAATTAACAACATAAAATGCAGAAAGTTACGAAAATCGTAGCAGACTTTTCTAGTCTATTCCTCGTCTTTTGTCCAGAATACGAATGGAAATTATTGGACAAAGGGGAACCACGTAGAAAGCCGACATCAACAAGTAAGAACCAATCGAAATAAAAGGTGGTCCTTTTCTAAGATTCTTATCAGGCTTTGCATGCCGCCCCTTGTTATGCCAACACCAATAACTGCACGTTTTGCTTAAGTTTATAAATAAATTTGATATTTTCAGTCAAGCACGTTTCTGTCACTGTTTATGACCTTTAAATAATGTCTCTTCCTCTATTTTTCAATGCCTTAATCCCATCAGAGTGGCTTACAAGATAAGTGTTGCATCCAAATGTTTGGCATATTGAGAATATCGATTTTTTAAAAAGAAACAATGGTAGAGAATAATATAAATCATTAAAAAGTTCTCACCTAATGCTTTAAGGTTTTGAGTTGAAGTGATTATTTACATAGTATCGGAACTTTAGTGACCACAACCCCATTTTCGAGTGGAATTAAAAAAGCCATTACCCAAAATGCTCCTTCACACGAGAGCCTATTGGACTTGAAGGGTGGACAATGTACAAACTCACTTATCTGTGCTAAGAAAATTCAACGAGAGAAAGTGGGGTTGGTGAAGATCAAACCGAGAACAAGAGGATATGATACGATATAAAAAACTAATTCAATCCAAAATGGTGAAGACTTTTTAATGATTTATACTATTCTCTAATACGTTACTTCACACGAGTGCCCACTAGACTTCAAGGTGGATAATGCACAAACTCACTTATCCGTGCTAAGAAAATTCCACTAGAGAAAGTGGGGGCAATGAGGATCGAACTCGTGACCTTGTGGTCTCTGAAGCTCTGGTACCATGTAAAGAACTATTTCAACTCGAAATCTTAAGGTATTAAGTGATAGCTTTTTTAATGGTTTATATTATTCTTTTTATTCACCTACTAGCTTTTGGGTTGAATTTTCTTTACAGAATAAACATGTGATGTTCCAATCGCGTTTGGCCTCCTCACAACATTAACTAAGTCGCTAAAGAATTTGAATTTTCAAAGTTCTCTCAGAACCTAGTTTCTTTTCAAAAGTTGTGCGTAAATGTTGAAATTAATGCAGCATCACCACCTTACTCTGTCAATTAAAACAACAGAAAAGAATATGACATAACTCTCTTTCATTTTCTATACCATTCTTGATACCTCCTGTATGGGACATTGAGTGAACAATATGGAATACAGTTCATTTGAGTCTGTTCTTTGACTCAGAACAACCTAATCTTGTAACTTTTATTTCCTATTTTTGGGCCTAGTGTGACTCACTAATCACTAGTGTTTAAATATATAAAACTATTAATTTAGCCTCACCCAATAGGTTAAGCTTTTGGGTTGAATTGGTTCTTTACATGATATCATCAGACACAAGTGTCTCGGGTTCGATCCTCGTCACCCCACTTTCTCTTGTGAAATTTCTTAGCATTGATAGGTGAGCATGTGCATTATACACCCTTTAAGCCCAGTGAGCTCTCGTGTGAGGGGGCGTGTTGAAATATATAAACTATTAATGTAGTCTTAGTCAATAACTTAAGCTTTTAGGTTGAATTGGTTCTTTACAACTACAAACTAATAATAAAGTGTCGTTTTATCAAGAAATAAAGGTAAGATACCAAGCAATGAACTTACCCATCTTCGGTGTTTCCTATGGCAATGACTATGGAAGGTGAATGGAAGCTGTCGTATGGAATTTATAGCAGCTGTAGCATTTATCTTTTAGAAAAGTAATAAAGTGCACATGTTCACTTTGACCTATACTCGCCCCCCAAAATGGGATACATTATAGTCTACCATGTATCTTGCGTATTCCAATTTGCTTTATAACATCAGCTTCTTTCTTTACTATGTTTTTAAGTTACTTCATATATATGCATGGTGCTATGAGTTTTAGTCAGTGAGAATGGCAATGCCTACTTCAAAGAGCATCAACAGTTCTAGTGAAGAAGATTCTGAACTCAGAAGAGGGCCTTGGACTCTCGAAGAGGATAATTTGCTTACCCAATATATTGCTAATCATGGGGAAGGGCGATGGAATTTTCTGGCTAAACGTTCAGGTAACCTAAGAACAAGTCAAAAATAAAATATAAGACTACCTGGTTGCTAGTACAGGATTGTGTTATGTGCACCCTTTTTAAGCAATTTTTTATGCTAATTCTGATTAGTTTCCTTTATCTTTTTTGAGCCAGGATTGAAGAGAACAGGAAAAAGTTGCAGATTAAGGTGGCTAAATTATCTGAATCCTGATGTAAAGCGAGGAAATATAACCCCAGAAGAGCAGCTTCTAATTCTTGAACTCCACTTAAAGTGGGGAAACAGGTGCATATCCCATACATTTGATTCTTCAGCTCCACTGAATGCTAGAGTATTCCCTTCCCCAGACACTCGCGAAGTGGGTATTTGAACTGGGTCGGCCCTTTTTTCTTATTGTAGGTGGTCAAAAATTGCACAACTTTTGCCAGGCAGGACAGACAATGAAATCAAGAACTATTGGAGAACTCGGATTCAGAAACAAGCAAGACATTTGAAAATTGACACAGATAGCACAGAATTTCAAGAACTAGTTAGGCGTTTCTGGATGCCAAGGTTGCTTCAGAAAGCAAAAGAATCATCTTCTTCAGCCGTGTCAATCCAAGGCCAGGCAATTCCTTTGCCTCTTGATAGTGTTTCTCATTATTCAACTGTGGGGACAATACCAACACAAATCCCTTGGCAGGGACCTCGTATGAATGAAGCAGTTCCCAATTATTTGGATCCACATGAGCATAACTCAGACTCTGAGCACACCAATGGTTCATGCATCTCCTTTTCTGAGTCAGCAAATATCCCAAAAGTTCCTCAGCATATAGGATACACCACCACTCAATTTCATGCATTAGATAACAATGACTTTGGCACCTTCACATATGATGGCTACCATGTAAATAACAGTGGTTATGAGATTGACACCTTGGAAATGGAATCTGCAAGGGTAGCTGAGGATGTGCAATACCCAGTTGGTGATTGCCAAATGGCAGAAAGCAATTTGGTAAACAATGATTTTGCATGTAGCATGTGGAACATGGATGAATTGTGGAAATTTAGTAACTTACAAAAATAAGATTTGAGGGTTTGTTTTTGGAATAACCCAAACACTATCTTTGTATGATATTTGTTTTTGGATAATCAATTGTTGATTAGCTACCAAATTAATTAGCATAGACAGTAATTGTTTCTATACATCTTTCTTCTGTTGTCATGTATTGTTCTGTTCAGATGAGTACTTTTAATTTGTACTGAATTAGTAAGCTGAAGAGTTGAATCAATATTCACAAATTCATAACACCCGAGTTAGAAATCAAGTGCCAATCAAAATTTCAGAAATACTTGGAATTAACCACTTTTAGAAACTTTGGTGCGAAGATTACTTGTACTAGAAGTAGAAATCACATTGCAACCACTATGATAATGAAATGAAGAAGGTCCACGATCGAATGAGGATTTATTATGGAAGAAAATAAAAAAAGTAAAAAGGTGCGAAATGTCTGGAGAAACCCGTAAAAATGTAATGATAAAAAAATCCTCACAATTCGAAGTATATAAAATTTATTTACCAAAAAAAATAAATATAATATTTGCACGTATAATTTAAGGGAAAAAGAAATCTAATGTTACGTGATAATTCTAATCTCATATCATAAATACAATAAATATGAGATTCACTTATTTAAAAATAAAATAAAAAATAGCAAAAAAAGTGGCACATATATCCCTATGAATGATTTGTTTTCTCCTATTATATGAGAAAAACAAATTCCATAATTTAATGTACTTATTTCATAAAAGTACATTAAATATTAATTTTTTATTTATCATGGTAACTCTTCACTTTTTATTATTTGGTGAGGATCTGTCCACGTTTAAAAAAAAATATTAATAAGGGGAGAATATGAACTTTTTCACACATGCATATAACATTTTCCGTCGCTACTTGTAAGTTGTAAGTATGAACCCTTTTATGATTTGATTCAGAAAAGTATGATCGTTCAGTGTTACTCTTAATCGAATTCATGAGTGAGAATAGTAAAACGGTATATCTCTGTTCTGCCTAACGTTAATGATCGGAACCATTTATATATTTCCTATGGACGACACCAACAATCAGTTCAAGTTGGACTAAGCTTGATCACAAATGATGTGGATGAAAAGAAGGAAAGATGACAAATTAGCTTGCCCAGATGTTTGATTACTACTTTGCATATTTGGGCAGTTTTGGAGAGATCGAGGATACCTCAAGCCAGTTGAATATTGAATGTGGTTTAAGTATTCAAAGAAAGACATTATACTTAATTAAATGCCTTTGTATTTATAATATTGAGTGCCTTGTTTCGCATCGCCTTTCAACCCATGATCTTCATTTTCATTGGTGGAGATGGGTGATCTCTTCGAGGCTATTTCTTGACGGACAAGCCTATTCGATAGGATTTGGTGGCAAGTAGGAGCTGCTTTAATTGATTGGGTTCATGTAATAACCACCTTCGTTGTTGATTTCTTAATATCATTAATAAAGTTTCATAAATACACGATTTAAAATAACAAATCCTAGGTTGTAATTACAAAAATATATTAATAAATCCTTATATTTATAAAATTGTCACAGTGAAAAATAAGAGAACAAAAGCATCTTTAGAGAGCATCTTAGATTGTTTTGTATTTTTAATATTTAAGACTAAAAAATAATTGTTGTTTTGAGAATATTTTTCAAAAGAATCCTTTTCAAATATTTTTTGGTTTTAGTATTTATCCTTTTAAAGGACATAAAGTTATATCAATTTTATTTTTTGGTAAAAAGTTATATCATTTTAAGTGAGAGAAAGACACAAGTAAATCACCGCTCGTGTCTTTTTCTCATTTAAAATAACACAATTTCATATTCTTTAGAAGAAGGATAAATATTTTTTCCATATTTTTTTATTTTAAAAACACAAAAGACTACTTTAAAAAAAATAAAAAACAAACATGTCCTAAATAGTCCACAATCTGCCGAAAATTGAGTTGATTAAATAGTCCATAATATAAAGCCCGTTAATAGATCCCCTTTCAGTGTTCCATTTTTTTTTTTTTTTAAGAATTTCCCAGCATCAGCACTACTGAGCCCAATAAATATGAGCAAATTGATTATGGCCCAAAAGATATAACAAAAAACAGAGAATTAAAATGAGTAATATGAACCGTCCACTTGTAGGGTATGTCAATCTCGATCGTTGATTTAGTTTTATAAGAGAAGTTTCGTCTCAAACCCTAGGGTTTTCACCCTGATAAATCAGCTTGACTCTCGCTATTACTCCTCCCGGCTGCAGATCTCTACTTGTGGTGAGGTGTGCACTCGATACCAATTTATCTTCGCGCATTTTGCAAATCAATAACGGGAATCATTTGAAACTTGAAGAAAAGTTTTTCTTTTAATTTTTTTTCTGATTTTTCTGGGTATGTAATAGAATGTGCTAATCTCGAATGGTGTTATAGGAATTTTATGCTATATGGGTCCTTGAAAATGTTTATATTTCTCTGGATAAGTATCGAAGACATGTAGCACTTTTTAAGGTTATCTTGTAGTGAGGAATCCTTAAAATTGTTCAAGGCACTCACAAGCTCTGCTCTTTGTCTGCAGTTGTGAAGATGTACACATCAAGGAAGAAGATCCACAAAGATAAGGATGCTGAACCAACTGAGTTTGAAGAGTCAGTTGGGCAGGTTTAATTTGAACCATTATTAAATATAGCTGTGGCTGCAGATTCCTATAATATTTTATCCCAATGTATAATTTTTTTATTTTTGGCTTTGATTGTTGCAGGCATTGTTTGATCTGGAAAATACTAACCAGGAACTCAAAAGTGATCTGAAGGATCTATACATAAATTCAGCAGTGTAAGAATGTGTGTGTGGGAATGTGCTTTAGTTTTCTGTCTGTCTTATAACTGACATTTTTACTTATCTGCAGACAAATTGATGTTTCTGGGAACCGCAAGGCTGTTGTTATCCATGTCCCCTACAGATTAAGGAAAGGTTTCCGGAAGATTCATGTTAGGCTTGTCAGGGAGCTTGAGAAGAAGTTTAGTGGGAAGGTAAATAAGTTGTAGTATACTACTTTTTTTTTATCCTTATTGAACACATATTGGCAGTTATTTTTGTTATTTATGACATTTAGTATTTAACATTCTCTCATGTATTTGGTAGTTTGAATACATTTTAAACTCTGTTAATGATCCTTGCTTTAGATATTCTGATGTAAATATTACCTGGGGGCCATTGTCCATAACTTCAGAAATCTTCTGTTATGTCTGTGTCAACACTTTCTACTACCTAGTGTTTTGTTGTAACTTCTTACGAATGAAATGGTAAGTTGTAGTCGTTTAATACGAGATTGCTCGACTTTTTTAAGGGTTTAATGTCTTTTCAAAATCATCCTTGAGAGTTGTGAATGCAATTTATTTGTGTGTTTGCATGATAGTTGTCTTATGTTTTCTCTGCTCTTCATGTTGAATGCTTGTTGGGCTTTCTAATTTTTCCAGTCTCATTTTTTGAGTAGCTTTATTTTTTGATTGAACAGTTTGAATCTTCTTAAACTTGTAGGATGTAATTTTGATTGCCACGCGGAGGATATTGAGGCCACCAAAGAAAGGTTCTGCTGTCCAGCGTCCCCGTACCCGTACCCTTACTGCTGTTCATGAAGCAATGTTGGAGGATGTTGTATTGCCTGCTGAAATTGTCGGGAAGCGTGTGAGGTATCGAATTGATGGATCCAAGATTATGAAGGTAAAGCAATTATTGCCACAAATAACATTTGAAGTTACTTCTTGTGGTTAATCAACCATTAAATGTTTCTATAAAATGTTTGTTAGCCATGCTAACAAACGTACATTTAAATATTGAAATATGAATACCTATGGTTAAACATGTGCCGTTGAATTTGTTGTCATTTAGCTATGCAAGTTTGCCATCTCACTTACTTGTGTACTAGTTTTCATTCATTTCTGCTTAAATTGTATCTTTGTTGTTCGCTGGATAGGTTTTCTTGGACCCAAAGGAGCGAAACAACACTGAGTACAAGTTGGAGACTTTTGCCGCAGTGTACAGGAAGCTGTCGGGCAAAGATGTTGTGTTTGAGTATCCTATGACCGAGGCTTAGTTTAACTTCTTTTGTCAGCTTTGAATTTTTTTCGAAGAACTGCGTAAGGTGTATGCTGCTTAAAATTTTGTCTGACTAGTTGGCTTTCATGCTGGAATTCATTGTCTGATTTTTGAAAGTACTAAGGTCTGGTTTCCTCAATGTAAGAGTTGAGTTTATTTTATTCGCAAATTTTATACAATTCTTTATTCTTGAAGTAATTCTATTGCTTGCAGTTTATTAGAAGAAAATTACATTGTTGTTTGATCTAACGCCGTGGTAGCATCTATTTCATTCTTAGGGGCTGTTAGGGGCATGGAGATTTTTTTAGAAATCCTGGAAAAGTGGAGTGGGGCAAATTTTTTTCCAATGTTTGGTGAGAGGAAACTGAATATTCAGATACATGCTATTTTTTCGTAATTTATTCCGGAAAAAAATATTTTCATTATATTTTTGAAATATTTTTTTTCGGTGAAAAAATATATTTCCTCAAAATAAAATTGATAATTAAAATGAAAGACCAATAAGCATTTACGGGGTTATCGATTAGTTTTGGGGCTTGTAAAATCAATGAACATGTGTTGAATTGTTTTATTTTGGGGTGAAAGTAACTTTATTAGTTTGAATTGCCAATTTTTTCGCCGAACACGCACTTATTATGGCTTTGAATTTGAATGTAGCAGCTGAAAATTTGCGATATAATAACTGGATTTTGATCAAAGCATGCGTTATTCCCTGAAGAACTCAATTCGTAATCACACGCTTAACTGTTGAGGATAAGCTTGGATTTTAGGTGAAGCTAGAACATGTATTGTAGAAGCTTGAACATGTAGGTCAAACTTTTCATTGCATTTCTTTACAATATTAAATATGCAATGTATAGACGTAGTCACGTGACTGATCAAGCATGAAACTCTTAATAATTAGTAATTGGGTTTTATGTTTATTATGTTGTAGGAAAAATGATTGTGTAATGTTATAGAGATTCGTTTTGCGTGTTATATTTTTTTCTTTTCTTTTTTGTTTTAAAATGTGTGGGCCCCACAAAATGTTGTGTGTGTAGGAAAGTTTGTTGTGTTATGTTAAAGGAGGAAATGAAAACCCTTAGTAATTACTACTAATTTCAGATAATTCTAATGATATGATTCATTTAATTAAATAACTTTTAGTTAATTATATTGCATATGATTCATTTTTTGTTTTGTCAAATATTTTTATCGTTCAATTCATAGTTTATGCATGCATCCCTGGGGTGCAAACACTTGTTCAAATTAAAATGAAGAATCATATTCTTTTTCGTTATGATATAATTTCAAATTGAATTAGATCCAAAAAATTGAGCTAACAGGAGCTATTACTTTTGTTTTTGGGGCTAGGAAAGCTTTAGCAATCCAAATCAACGAAGGAACCCAGAACAAAGCTATTTTTTGTATGCAGATAATTTATCAAAATAATCTTTGTGAAATAAAATTTGTATGAAGAGTCACATTGTAGTTTTGCCTATAATACGAGGGATACTTTAAACTCAATGAATCACGATTAATAAGCAAAATGTTACGAATAACAATGTAAAACTTATTTAATTTGTTTTTCAATGTATAAAAGAAACACATAGACATCTACTAGTGTTCACCTAAAAGTTACTTGTTTTTTTTTTTTTTTTAATATATGGCATGATTTGATTATAGCCTTATAGGCATGGCCACCCTGAATAGGATGAAGAATGGAGCCAAAGGACCTTGACTTGAGACTCTGCCTCCTTATAAATGAGATGACAACAATCTTCAGAATTAGTCTGCTACTAAAACCACACTGAATTGAGTTGCTTCTCACTGGTTATAGAACAATCTCCTTTCCTGCACCAATACATCAAAACAAATTAAGATGGAATGGTTGCCATTAGTTACCTAACAATATAGGTAAAAAAAAAAATGAAGAATCAAAAGCTACCTCATGACAAGATCACAGCACCCAGATACACAGCTCCACAAAGAAAGACAAAAGATATTAAACCCCTGCAAGTAGACTTAGGAATTAGTCTAATAAAGCAATGCAATGTAAATGTGATTTCAGGTTACCTTTTCTTGTCAGCTCAATAAAGAAAAAAACAAAAAAACAAAGTCCTTTTGTTGAAACAACGAAGTAAACTCTTCATATTAACATATCCTCACCAAATAACACCCCATCCAACACCAGTGCAAGGACAAGGGCACACTTCAGCAAATTTTTCTGCATCACTGGAATGTACTCTACGGGAGATCAGATCATCATAAATATCTGTAATATCATTGTTACAGGGATTTTACTATTTCATACAAGGTAGATGTAACACCAAATCAATTTCATTCCGTACTTCCAAAGACATACCATATACTGAAAACAAGCTATTCATTACACCTGCATTTTGATAAAAAAAAAAAGGAAATTAATGATATATTTTTATGAAAATTGTCCAAGTACATAAACTGTAAACAGGGTTAATGAAGATTGCACCATCTAGGCTATAGCGTCAAGGCCAAGGGAGGGTGTGTTTAAAGTTTACAACAATACATTAAAGTATTTACCTATAAACAAGATAATGTACCGTAGTATTCGACATTTGGTTGTCTCTTGCAAAATCCATATTACACCAAGGAAGATGATAAATCCTGAGACCTCAACATACAAATATATAATATGTTGAGAAACATGATGCATTATGTGCAAATCCTAGAAAACTTGAGTATAAAAGCACATACCAATACAAAGTCCTCGAAGAGTCCACTGTATGAAGATCAACAACACAGGTTCAGTCTCAAGAAAATGCACAAATTTTCCACACAGATGCAAGGTAGGAGGCATGTAAGTTGTTAGAGAAGTATATAAATCATTGACGGGCCTTCACTTGAGAGCTTACTTCTGGGTTGAATTGGTTCTTTACATAAGTTATTACTGATTTTTAACAATGATAAAGATGATAATTGATATTATCAAAATGTTTTGATGTTCCTCGTAATATAGATGCTTGAACCTGTTCAGTTTGTTTCTAAAGTTTCATATTCTTAATAGACACTGTAGTATCAAATGAGAAGGCTCACTGATAAAATAAATTGCAGTGATCGTCACTTACATTTTTCGCTACAAAGAGGACAATAAGTAGAGCAGCAATAAAACAACCAGCAGCTATTCTAGCTGTAAGAAGATTTGTTGATGCAAGTATCAAGATCATGCCCCAGAAAGATGATCCAAGATCTGGATTGTCACCACAAAGGTAGAATAAATAAGACCAAATAAACCCAAACATTTATAGGACATAATAGCAATTATGATAGTATTACATGAAGATTTTAAGCAGTATATAAGTTAGCTGCTGGTTAGATGATAGGCACTAGGAACAGAAAATATCACATTTATGAAAATACTGTTAACCATTTTGAATGCTCCTGCATGTCCACCTATTCAATTTGAGCTATATATTCAATTAACATGACAAAGTAAGAAATGTAAAATTGAAAAGCAAGAATAGTAGACAAATCACAATACATCCAGCTGGCAAGATTAACCAGTATATGCCTCCACGTGTTTGGGTTGTTCCACCTTCATCTGCATGAACCTGGATTCCTTCTACCTGCAATTAAACTAGTATGAGGGTCATAGCTAAATAGAGTACAAACTTACATCAGCTTAGGGCCTTCAACTCAGCCTCATATAATAATTAAAATTCAATTTGTTCCAATCTTATTAAATAACCAAACAAGAAGGGCCGGCTTGGCTCAGCGGTAAGCTTGCTTGCCGTGGTGTGTCAGGTCGCGGGTTCGAATCAGCCTCTCTGCAAAAAAGCAGGGGAAAGGCTGCCTAGAGTATTCCCTTCCCCAGACACTCACGAAGTGGGTATTTGAACTGGGTCGGCCCTTCTTTATTAAATAACCAAACAAACTGATTGCTTTATCCTCAGTCTCACTCAACTGAATGCACTAACTAACTTAGCTTCAATGTATGATGTTGACTAAGCTAAGGAAGTAATCAAAGAATACAATTGACTAACATCTGGCGAAGAAAAATGAAATCAAAACAAAAGAGATATGTTTGTGACAGATTTATCAAAATATATAATCATCATAATCTGGTAACGTAATTATGAACTAAAACAAAAAATTATGTACCCTTTCAAAACTTTATCAACAGTACAAATATTTAGCTCTGAGATAGAAGGATATGTAAGGGAAGAAAACGGCTTCTTACATGACCGCATGTAAGTTTACAAGCAATTGCATGGCTTGCCTCGTGAAGAAAAACTGTAACAAGCTTAAAGGGTCTGAGTAACACTGTTCTCCACAGCTGCAAGGAATGAAGGAATTACCAAAAAAGATTAACAAGGAAATCATCTGTAGCATAGTCTACATTTACAATAATACTAACACATGTAGAGTTCTGATATGAGTACAAAATCGGTTCTATAGATGGCTGAAATTCAAGTGAACTTAAATTAATAAATGCACATAACCATTCAGATTCATGAATTGCAATAGTAATGAATCTGCAGAATTAGGAGTTTTTGTCCATAAACGAGCTTATGCTTAGCTGAAGCAATTTATGACCCAAGGGTTTGCTTGAGTCAGGAGTTGAAGCCATGGCTCAAGCAAATTCTTGGAAAATCTTTGGGCCAGAGGAGGAAAGTGTCTCCTTCTCGGTTGGGGGATTAGTCTCATTCTTACTCCGGTAGCGAAGCTCAATGCACCCGTTGTTCCAATGCGGGGCTACCCTACAAGGGCCGTACCCCGAGAACAAGGTGACCGGAGGAGGTTGAATGGATACCTCCGGGTTATGCAAAAAAAAAACAAAACAGTATATACCACAACCAAACCCATTTGCAAAATGGCATTGCAATTTTATCTGCATAGCACAATGTCATAAAAAATCTTACCCAGATGAAGTAAAGTTCCCATCTTGGCTCTTATGAGAAGCTGGGATTCTTTCATGGATCCAATGCAAAAAATAAAAATAAAAAATAAAAAATAAAAAAAGGAGTTGGGAAGCATAGAGAGAGAGACATACGGCAAGTATAACGACGGAGCAGACACCAACAGTGACCAGAAACACCACCTGCTCATGGTTGCAGCAGTTGTTGAGTTCCCAATTTGGTTTCATCTAAGCTTAAAAAATAAATGCGAGAATGAAAGATGATCCTTATGAGTTATGACTTGTGTGAAGGGATGAAAGAGATGATTGGTTTGTCTTATTCCTGATGGAGATGTTACCTGAATGAGGTTGAAGAGGGATCAGAGTTTTGAAATATGTAAAACTGAAAGATTGCTGAGGTTTTTAGAGACAGCAAAGACAACAATGTCAACAACAACAAAACACTTTCTTTCTTTCATTCTAAGTCTTTCTTTATTATCTTTTGCTAATAAATTTTGAATCTTGATAGTATTTTAATAAAAAAAATTACAAAATGAGAAAAATACATTAACATGTGACTTCGGTTTCTGTCTCTCGAAATCCGAAGTTTTATTAACGAGGTTAGGTTTGAGGAGTTTTCACTGGCGCACTGACATCAATGCATTAACATCACACTTTTTTTTTAATTAGAAAATAAATCTACAAAAATTGTGTATTGAAATTTGTAATTTTATATTATACTACCAACTTACTACCTATCTAATCACCATTAGATTAACATTTTCTTTTTTTTTTTCAAATTTTTTTTAACATTCTCTCTCTTTGATCCAATGGTGATGTAATGGGTAGTAAGTTGGTAGTAAAGAAATTTGGTAGTTAGAATATCCTTATTCATGAAAAAATACTATAAAAATAATGGGTTTTATAAGAGTTATGTGGTAGGAAAAGTGTTGTGGTAGGAAAAGTGTTTGTGTTATATTATAGAGATTCGTTTTGCGTGCCATAATTTTTTATTTTTGCTATGGGCCCCAAAATGTTGTGAGTGTAGAAAACTTTTTCTGGTCATGTTAAATTATAGATGATAAACCCAAAAATAATATAACTTTCATTTAAAGAAGGGTTTTAATTATCTCATGTTGTATAAGTGAAATTATCTCATGTTGTGAGATATATTAAATGGGGCCTACCAATTTTTAAAAAAAGAAAAAAGAGGCACGTCTCTTTTTATGTGAGTGTAAAATGAGAAAGGAATATTATCTAACATAAGAGTATAATTCTCCGCTAAAGAATAATATAACCTCTTTTTATGTACAAATATAATTTTTTAACTATAAACCTCTCGTTGCTTGACGTACAAATATAAAGTGAATCTAGTTCAGGTTACAAGTTCACAGATCTCCCTCCCTGTAAATGACCAGCGGATATTCTCATTCGGAGGCTGTATATATATTTTGTTTGGGTACAAATTTGTTAATTATTGAAGCTCATTGATTAGAAAAGATGTGAAGGTATTTGCAAAAATTCTAGTACGCTTTTATAATTCCCATATTGAAAAGTGAGTATAAGAGTAGGTGTAAAGTTAAATACTTACAATGCTGAACGTGATCGGCTCGATGAACTAATGAATAATAATAAAAAAATATATTCACCGGCATATTCTAACAATTAAGTTGTGTTACTACCGATCAATCTTATTATTAGATTAATTATATTGATCTAATAGTTATATTTATTTCCAATTTTATATGACCATAATTTCTTAAATTTAATACTTTATATTTATTTACATGTATTAATTATGAAATACTCAAATATGATGTGCTTTATAAAAGATAAGGCATATGAGGGCGAAGGAGCAGAAATTTAGTGCTCCCGGAGCACTTGTGATTCGGTGGGACGGAAGAGAGAGACAGAAACAAAAATTTGGAGAGAGAGAAAAGAAAGAAAGAAAAAATAAAAATTCAATACAGGTGTCATATTATTATTGGAGGGACCACAAAGTCCTGGAGCATAGTATTTTTTTTCAGGGCGAAGAAAGAGTTATTTGAATGCCATTAAATTTAGGTCTAACAACAAAAATGTTAACAACCCCTGCTGAAAGCAATCAAAAAGTTAATCGATCAATAGCCTATCGCCAAACAATTTAAAGATGTCGACTTTTCAGAAAGAAATAAATAAAAGACTAAATTGCTTTTTGGGTCCTTTTGGTCCTCTATAAATATTATGAAATTCATTTTAATTTCTTAAAGAAAAATTGACTTATAGTCAAGATTAAGATTAATGTGAGTCTTCTTTTAATTTTAGACGACTTACAATTT
This sequence comes from Gastrolobium villosum, assembly GCA_032173675.1. Taxonomy (NCBI): domain Eukaryota; kingdom Viridiplantae; phylum Streptophyta; class Magnoliopsida; order Fabales; family Fabaceae; genus Gastrolobium; species Gastrolobium villosum. The sequence goes on from JAVKPL010012728.1 coordinate 39,062, forward strand.
TGATTAATTGAATCTATTTTAAATTTCAGAAATACTACAAGTCAATTTTCCCCCTAAAAAATTAAAATGAATACCATGATTTTTGATGAGATCCAAATACTTTGCTCTAATAAATAAAAAAAATCTTGTACCCCTGCCCCTGCCCAGTGGGAATGGGACTCACATGTATATATCTATCAAATTCCAGGCCTTTAAATGAAGTGCGCCTGTAGTAGTGATTAAGCTGAAAATGCATTTTTTTTAATCATCTCAGTTAATAAGTAAAAGAAGTAGGACTTTCGGAAATTTAGCCCTAGGATCAGTCAACAGGTTAGTCTTCTTTATTATGCTTGGAGAAAGCCACCAAGATCTATTTTTTTCTTTTTATAAATTTTTCACGAGGCAATTGTGTTCGGGATACATTCAGAAATAAAGTTTTAAAAGAAGCGCTACTTTATCCTTCTTTGTTTTTTTTTTTTTTTTCTTTTCCAGAGATGGCACGGTGAGGGGTAAAGACTAAGACTCTGTTTGATCGTGGTTTTTAAAAATTATTTTTTAGTTTTTTAGAAAAAAAATCTAAAAAACTCGTTTGGTAATACCTGTTTTGTAAAAAATGTTTTGAAAATTATAACTGATTTTTTCATTTTTAGAATCAAATTTAGAGAACATGTCTGAGTTATTTTTATTTTCTGTTTTTATTTTTAACTTTTAAAATGAAAAAATATAGAAACAATTGTTTTCGTAACTATTTACAAAATAATTTTAAGAACAAAAAAATCAGACAATCAAACAGACCTAAATTGCTATATTTGGCAAAATCAATTTTTTTTTTAATTTAAAAGTTTCAAGCTTAAATCCTAGTAATATAAACTCTAGTTAAAATTAAGGGTTTTATAATTCTACATGAGAATTGCAATCTTTCTACACATCCTTCGATTTCTGTGCTGATGTGTGTCCTACACGGATAAATCTTTGGTACAACTGTTGTATCCAAGTGGGTACAACTTTTTTTCAATTTTAGAAAAAAAATGAACATTTTTTAAATTTTTTCAAATTTATTTTTCCCGCCATGTTGCACTTTTTTCCGAAAGTGGAAAAAAGTTGTACAAAAGATTTATCCGTCCTACACATAATTTTTTCTAACATATGGGTCCCACATACTTTTTATCTCTATAACATGAGATTTCAATTCTCTAACATGAGAATTATAAAACCCTAAAATTAAAAATTAATGTCATGTACTTATTACCTACTATGTGATGGATTAACGCATCATTATTAATTATATTTCAAGGGGAATATTATACTTACAATTTTTTTTTTTATAACCTCTTATAATCATATCTTATCACCGTTAATTTTCGTCAATCAACAGTTATCATTTTAGTAAATTAAATTAATTAATTATTAATTTATAATAAATGATAACATTTGATTAACTGAAATCAACAGTGATAAAATATGATTGTAAGAGGTTATAAAAAAAAAATTGTACGTATAACCTTTCTCTTGTATCAATTATCCTATGTTAGAAATTGTTTAGTACGTTAAATGTAAACGATATGATAATTTACATGAGAAATGTAAAGGAAAGCATCTATAGCATTTTTTTTTCCGAAGGCGGGTGATGTAACCAACTTCACCAAACCCTGCGTTGCCATATTTGCCCTCTCGAGAAATCAAAATGACACGGCATCCTCTGATCTGATCTGTGTGCCGACGCCGCCATTGACGACGAATCAGAGAACCCAAACTAGAGTCTACAGTGGAGCGGTGTTCTCGTGTTGATACTTGATAGTGGAACGCATAGCATCTGCATCTGCATCTGCATCAGCATATTCGTATTCCGAGAAAAGAAAAGAAAAATGAGGTGTTCTTCGGAAACGATCAACATCGCTGCGAGTACTCAGAAACTTGATGTTGATAATCGAATTGCTCTCCGATTCTACTACAGGATCGCCGATAATATCCTCAAACAGGTTTTTCCCCTTTATTGCCTGTGAGCACACACGAATTTTGCAATTTGCGCCAGTTAATTAACACCTTATTGTAGAATAAATATATAGTATATCATCAAATCAACTTTTACATTAGAACTTGTATGTATGTTAGGCTATATTCGTCAATCTTCACATCAGTTAAACATAAACGCATCATATTATATTTTAGGCGCTTAAATGTGTATGTGTGTGTGATATGAAAAATTGCATGCTTGGATTTCACTTTGTAATATTCATGCTATCATGTTTGGTTTTTCCTTACAATCATGTTATATTTTGCAGCACCGTATAAGTAATAATTCAGTCTTTAACTCAGCATATTTTGTTCTCCTACTGCTAGTTGCTTGTACTAACATTTCATACTTTATTCTCTTCTCCTGAATTTATTGTCCCGCTTTATATATATATATATATATAGAGAGAGAGAGAGAGAGATAGAGAGAGAGAGAGAGATAGAGAGAGAGAGAGAGACAGAGAGACAGAGAGACAGAGAGAAATATGTATGTATGAAAGCATTAATGTGGTAATTTTTCCTTCTTTTTCAAATAAATTTCTCCTTATTTGCTTCCCATGACCTCAGCTCCAAATATTGATTTTGATATTGCAGGCTGCTATCTTTCGTGCAGAGAAAAATATTGTTGATCTATATATCATGCTCTTAAGATTTTCTAGGTAATACAAAATGGGCCGTTTCATTATGTGGACTTCATTGTATTTGTTATTTTTGTCATCAAATGAAATGAGGGTCTTTCCTCTTGTTTGGTGTTAGTTTGGTGTCTGAGACAATACCACGTCACCGAGATTATAGAACATCTGCACAAAGCAAGAAAGAATCATTGAGAAAGGTTAATCTTCAACTCTCTTCTCCAAATGAAAACATGTTGTTACGCGTTCTTGGATGTAATCTGATTTTCAGCCTCTTGCTACAGAAATTGTTATATTCTGTGAATGAACTGGAGAATTTGAAACCACTGGTACAACAGAAGATCAATGAGTTTAACAGCAGGCAAACATACCAGCACAATGGGTTGGAAAAATGTCTTTCAAATAATTTGATGGATATTTCTCCAGTGAAAAAGCAAACTTTGGCTAGTTATGATCAAATAAAGGTAAAATTTGCCAGAGAATTTGCATGGAAGGTTGAACCCAGCCAGTGATAATTGTTCCTTAGAATTACATCTGTTCTTTTGGTTGAATGCATCTTTGCTATTTCTATGCTCCCCACCGCCCCTTGAAAAGAAGTTTTGTATCCATATGCTATTATATATGTGAACAGGCAGTCAGACCAACCACTGGAGACTATGTCTACCGAGGATCAAGGGGCCAACAGTTTTCTAATGTAAGGCCTGTGGAAGAGAATATGAGAAAGCTGTAAGTATTGGACTCTTCCTTCATGTATAATTGGCCTCCTTATGGTGATCAGTACTGCATAAATTATTGCACTTGCTTTCTCCTAAAGCATGAAGTTATGTGAAGGTCTTGCTAATCTGTTTGGTTACTTTTCGATTGTCATGTGAGACTTCTGCATATGAAAGTGGATAGTGCTAGATGGATTTCTTTACTTGATAACCCTTGCGATTACGCTTGCTTTCTGTAGATCTTTAACTCTCCCACATCCAAAGGAAGAAACTCTCTCCAGACATTCTATTCTAGGTCCCAATGGGCTTAAAGGGCAGTGGCGACCACCTACAAGTGATAAAGGGGTATGCTATTATTTAGATGTATCTTTCAATTCTGTTCAAAGATCATCCTGACTCTTCTGTCTGGATGTAGGTCAGGTATCCAACCATCACAGATCTGTCTCCAGTTGAAATTCCAAGGTCGTGCCCTATTTTAAGTCTCTGTAGTGCTTTTTTATGTTGTTGGCCTTCCAGTTATTTTAATAAAAAGTGATGCTGTTGATCTCATCTCGTCCTTTTTAAGTAATGTGGACTTTATTCAAATAATAATTTTTTTTAAAAAAAAGGGTTTTATTTGATTTATAGTTAGTTTTTAAAATTTTGAGGTTTGTACACTTTTGAGCTGGTTTATCTATTTCCTTTTATATATTAACTACATCCATCCTGTTGGATTGTCTATATGAACAAACAGCCTTCAGCAATCCTTGGAAGATGGATCTCTGAATAAAAATGATACTAGCATATCAGTACCTAATAGATCAGATTTAGATTCAATTCTTACCCAGAGTGAGCACTGCCAGGCCCAGCATGCTGATGAAGCTCCTTCTCTTATCTCTTTTGAAGCAGCAGAAATCCCTGCTCAAATAGAAGTCATCAGACAGCCTTCTCCTCCACCTGTACTTGCTGAAGTACAAGATTTAGTTCCTGCAGTGTCACCTCATGTTAATGAGGCAGAATGTAAGATAGAGACTCCGTCAACAGATAGTTTTGTTCGTGCTGAGTCTCCTCTGCAACTACATATCGTGAGAGTCAATAACATTTTATCATCAATCTTTGTTGCATTCTTCTTTTATGTTCATTTTTGGAGAGGAATAGCTCAGTTCAATTTGAGTATTTAGTTTCCTTGCATATATACTTATATGAAGTGAGCTCGGTTCATTTTATTATACTTCAATTTCCAAAATCTAAACTGTTGACAAAAGTGTGACTGAATTCCCTCTTTTCCTGATAATTATTTCTATTTGCAGTCAACTGCTATGATGGAGACTTTTATGAAGCTTGCCAAGTCAAATACTAACAAAAATTTAGAGACTTGTGGTATCCTTGCGGGTTTGCTTGTAAGTGATGGTCACATTTTTTTGTCTTAAAGCATCAAGCTAGCCATTGATCCAAGACAAGGTCCCTAAGATTAAATTATGCATCAACTATAAATTTTCCTTTTTGTTTTAAATAAATTGTGCATTAACTATGTTAGAAACAAAAAAGTTAACCCATTGCTCGTATCCCCAAATCCCTACAACCAGAAACAAATTTGAAAAAACTATCTATGCATATGTTAAAATTTCATTGTTACATCGTTAACTACACATATTTTTGGACATTCTCTCTTCATCAAATGTGTTTGTGTGTGAACTTGCTATATACATGGTATTTTTATATATTAGGTTGTAAAATTTTCACCAATGTGGTTGGTTTTTCCTTGTATATATCTCTCCTAGCTTACACTTCAAGTGTTAGATATTGATTGCTATTTTGTAAATACACCTGATATGCAGAAAAACAGAAAATTTTATATTACGGCTCTGATAATCCCAAAGCAGGAGTCAACATCAAGTTCTGTAAGAACTCATTATTATAAACCTTTTGAGTAATATCTATTATGATTATTTATTCTAAGAATGTTACATTCATTGTGCTTCTTGAGCAGTGTCAAGCTACAAATGAAGAGGAAATATTTGAAGTTCAGGATAAGCGTTCTCTCTTCCCCCTTGGGTGGATCCACGTGAGTTTTTGACCTTTTGACACTAATTTGTTCGGATAAATTATCTGTTATACCATATGTATACGTCATATACGATAAATCATTCAATATTTGTTTTAAGCCTATATTACATCTTTAGGATTTCAAACAAAGTTCACATTAACGAGGCACTGGCACTGATAACTATAGTAATACTGGATTTATGGCACCCTCCCACTTTTCTTTACTTTCTTAAATTCATCATTTCTGCCAGAGTTTGCACTTTAGCTTTTTACTGATGTTATCACTTATCTTCTCTATGTAGTTTTATAGCCCTGTTCAACAGAACAAATAGTTAGCATATGAATTCTCTTGTCTTGTTTTTAAGTACAACACTTGTATGTAAATATTTTTTAATTAAAAAGTTACCCGGAATGACCTCAAACTTTTTGGTTGTTCAATGGTGAAACTGCTTTGCAAGTAGGTGAGTGACTAGTTACAGGCTTTTGTATTCTGGAAGTGCACTTAGCCATAAATTTTGTAATGTTGTATCCATTTTGCACTTAGGCCATGTTTTTGATAGGAATATATATGTAGGTGTATGTAAGGTGGGTTGTAGGGGATTATGTTCTACCAATGAGGTGGCATAACTAACTTTAGAATATTCTAGGAGGTTAGGCTGAGTATAAGAGGGGGGAATGTGTACTGTGTAAAAGGAGACTGGGAATTTGGACACACTTGGCTGAGAAACCAGATTGGGAGAGAATCAGTACCTCTTCAATTGTACTGAACCTGTATCACGGGGTGCACGGTAGCTTGATTAATCTGTTCTTAGTAGTAGTCATTTATCTTTGTGTATTTCCTTTCTGTAATAGCTGAGACTGTAGTGGTGTATTTTCCTTTCCATATTAATACAGGAAATCCAGTTATCTGGGCCAAAAGCGTGTGTTTCTTTTAAATTCTTTAATTCTCTGATCGAGTCTCATCAGTTTTGTTCATCTTAAATCTGGGGAAATAGTTGGTTTTTTTTTTTCCTTTTCAAAGTTCTCTAAGAAAGCTGCAAAGAAAATAGAAGGATTATTTTCCAAAATAAAATGATCCAAACATGTACTGAAAATAGAAAAATTAAAACATGTGGAGATTTTTAATAGGAGAGATAAAGGCTTGGCATATGCACAAGGCACCCACCATTTTGGGATCTGGGGAGGGTGAGATGTAAATAGCATTAACCCATGTGAGAAAAGAGATAACACTAGAGGTATAAACTATAAACGGAGAATGCACCTGGAGCAATTTTCATATACTTACAGAGCATTATGCTTCAACGTTGGCCGAGATAACACTAGAGGTATGCTGAATGGAGAATGTTCCAAAATCAGTATTGAAGCTCTCATTCCTCCCACCCCCAAGAAAGGTTAAGAAAATAAAATTTGAAAAGCTATAATCTAGTCACAAGGACAGGAACTGGATGTGGCATGCCAATTCAAGTGACAGTGACATAGAGGGCCAGTCCTGGTTACACTGAGTTGATCATTTTGCTTGAGAGTAACAACTGGAGAATTTCAGTTTAGGTATATTATATCATCTTTTTTTGTTGCAGCGATTTTCTAATAGATTTGGTTAAGATCAGGTTTAGGAGTTTTGTTTTTTATTTTTGTCTCCCTTATTCCTCACCCCCCCTCTAAATTTACACATTTGTTTGTTTCTTGTGCACATTGATTGCAACCTACCTTAGTGGCTTAAAAATTGTTTGCTTAAATGCAGCTGCCTGAACTTCTGTGGCATTTGTGTTTAGAGGGAACCAATAGGGGTTCTGGTTTCCTTTCTTTCTATTTCCTAACTTTCAAAGAAAGATATAAGAAATGTTGTCTTGTAGAATGGAATTTGCTGTGTTACTCTCTAGTTTCATTTGTCTCGTGTCCAAATTTCTTATTTTTACTTTGTTAGTCTTCCCATGTCGCAACACTGAAATATGTAATTCTGAATTGCCAGACACATCCTACACAATCTTGTTTCATGTCGTCGATTGATCTACACACCCATTACTCATATCAGGTGAGTTCATGAAAGATTTCTTAAATTTTAGTTGAGATTGTTATTCATGGCTGCTGTTTGCTTAGTCTTTGAGATATATTTGTGCCTTTTTCTATGAGGATATGGTGGAAGAAAAGAGAAGATCTGCTGCTAATGGAATTGTTTAATATGTTACCTATTGATCTAATTTCTTGCACTGTTATGAACTGAAGTCTTGCAACTAGTCATCCTAGATTCAGTTTTTTATCTTTATTTATCAAACTTACAGTTTAGAGTATAATTTCATATACAAGTTGAACTCTATGTGAAAAGTCCTCTTCTTCTGTATATCTTGCGTTGTGATCAATCCCTTAGAAATTTGGTGATTTTGCAAAAATTTATTTCTTCTATTGTTTCTGTTAATGATGGGGTTATTTACAGTACACTTGAGGGCTGTCATATATTTTCTTTGTACATGTTGTTCCGGTATTTTCTATATATATATATATATATATATATATATATATTTGTATCTTATGCTAATGCTTGTCTCTATAGATTATGTTGCCAGAATCTGTTGCAATAGTCATGGCACCAACAGACAGTTCAAGGTAACATCACGTCTCCAATGTGTCTTGATGTGGGAAGTTAGTTAAGAAAGCATATTCATAACAGAATTAAGTTGTTGGTGAGATTAAATTTGATATAACTATCAAGTACGAGACTGCTTGATACATTTAGAGTAAGGGATATTTATAGTAGGAAATTGATCTTCTGTTCATGATAATTGCATGACTTGAGTTTAAATCCCGGGATACCTCAATCTACAATCTCAATGTAAATCCTTGCTAAGGTTGGTGGCTTGCCTGGGAAGAGCCTCTTCTCACCCTTTTTCATATATACCAAACCCCAACCCCCCCCCCCCCCCCCCCCCCCCCCCCCCCAACCCCTCTCTTCCTCTAATAAATTTAGGAAACACAATAAAAGACGTAATAAACCTTGGCAAACAAGTTAAAACCTTAATAGAATAATTGTAAAGTTGTAACCCATATAGAAATGCTAAAAGGAATGAACCGGAACATTCTCAGATTTACAAATAAAGAAGGTACTGAATTTAGGTGCTTAAAGAGTGTCTATTTTGAATTGACTTGTCTCCATTTACATGTACAGAACCCATGGCATTTTTCGGTTGACAACCCCTGGTGGAATGTCGGTCATTAGACAATGCCAGCAACGTGGCTTTCATCCACATAATCAGCCTCCAGATGGTGGTCCCATTTACAATACATGTACAGATGTTTACATGAACCCAGATTTAAAATTTGATGTCATTGATCTTCGATGATAAGAATTTGTTGCTTCTAGATGGCTAAAAATCTAGTCATCGAGCTGTTCATATTACCATACTTTCTAAGGTTTATAGGTTTTATCATTAAACCAGCTGTGGACATCATAATGCATGTCATGTCTGCGGTGTTTGTAAAATGAAGAAATCATTTCCGTTGGCTATTTATTCTTGGCTTCTAAAGGTCTTATTTTGTAACTATTCACCAATGGCCATTTATTCTGTATCGCATTCAGGTGATTTGATCAAATCGTAAACTTTCTGTACTAATATTTATGATTACTACCTCATGTCGAGTGTTATATTGGCATCAGTTTAAAAGTAGCTAGTAGCCTCAGTCTATGGGGTGAGTCAATATAGTGCTCTAGCTTTCAAGTTTTGTGTATTTATTATTATGAGATTGTTGTAAAGACATGCGTATTTATTATATATGATTTTATGCAATATTTTGTTACATATACTTAATGTGATTCAATAAACAAGAGGTATAGATTTTGAGATCTCTTGTATAGTCTTCGATCTCAAGGTCCGGCTTAGCTCAATGGTAAACTTGCTTGCCGTGGTATGTCAGGTCGTGGGTTCGAATCAGTTTCTCTACAAAAAGTAGGGGAAAGACTGCCTAGAGTATTCCTTCAGTTTCTCTACAAAAAGTAGGGGAAAGACTACCTAGAGTATTCCTTTTCCTAGACACTCACGAAGTGGGTATTTGAACTGGGTCGACCTTTTTTTTTTTTTTTTGTATAGTCTCCAATCTATGCGGTAGTACTTCTTTATACTGTTTAATGGACAATTAATGGTGCTTCAATTCTGTTCTTCCCCTCGTTCTATTTGGAGGATGTAGAACTCCAACAGTCAAGGAATTTTTGTTTTTTCGTGAAACATCTATGGGTTTTATAATTCTCATTTAATATGAAAATTGAAATCTTCCTACACACCCTTCGATTTTTGTGTTGATGTGGATTATACACATAATTTTCTTTAGGGAAAAGTTTACCAATGCTTCTGGGATTTGCTTCAAAATCATCTATGCCCCTGTGGTTTTTTCTTTTCTATCACATATACCCCTGTGTTTTGTAAAAAATAAGGAATCACAGGGGCATATGTGATAAAAAATATACCCTTTTACAAACCACGAGCATATATGATAAGAAAAAAACAACAGGGGCATACGTGATTCTGGAGGAAATCACAGAGATATTTGTGAACTTTTCTCTTTTTTTTAACATATGGGTCCTACATATTTTTTATCTCTACACAATGAAATTTCAATTTTCTTGTTGAGAATTATAAAACCCAACATTTATATGGATAATTATTCTTACAGAAGAAAGGAAGCAAATAGAATGGAGAACTTTAGCAACTCAGCTGTTGGGGCCACCATAATTTAAAAAGAAAAAGGAAATACACCAAGTTTTGTTAGTTATTGGATGTTTGCTTATTTAATTGTTTAGCAATACTCGTCCTTAAATATTCTCTATTTCAATGTCTGGACAGGTGTCATAGCAAATATTTGCATTCTAATTTCTAAATGACCACAACAAGAGGACTTTTTCTTCTTTGGTAGCGAATCATAATCGGTTGTCGATGTTTAATACGCCATTCTTTCACGATCACTAGAGATACATGCAGACAAGGAGCTACTGCTCAGTAAAAGTTTTAAAAACAAGCATTTGGCTAAAACTTTCAGGAGCCAATAAGTCAAGTCTTAAATAATCAGAATCGTTATAAGAACAAAATTAAATACATCATGTTGTACTGTTTGACAAACCACGGTTCAGATTTGAAAAGTCATTCTCTTGAAATAAATAGCATAAAGAAATTTAGATAAAAATGTTTTATAACTGCAATAATAACTTCCAGTGACGGAAGCAAGAAATTGGTCACTTCCATGGAAGTAGGTGAAGCTACTCTCAAATTAAGAACAGTATTATGTACTAATGTTTAAAATTGTCTAGGAATTTGAAGGCAACTTATTATGTATTCAAAAATGCACTGCCTTTCTACTTATGTTAATAAATTTTATAATATTAATTATTTATTAATAAAATATGAGATGGTAAAGATTGAATTCGTGACTACTTGAATCACTTACACTCTAATATCTTATAAGAATTATTTAAACCCAAAAGTTTAAATTGTTAAATGAAGGTTCATCAACAATAATTTTATACTGAGGAGAGATTTTTGACTCCAATATAAAATTAGAAAGTCTTACTCCCTTTCTTAAGCGTTAATTTAACTATTACTGTAATTTATTTGAAATTAATATATCTCAATAAACTATAATTGTTAGATGAAAAAAAATTAATGACTGAGATAAGGAGTAAAATTTCTTAATCTTACATTAAAATCAAAAAATCTCTCCTCTTTTATATTATATTTTTATAACAAAAATTACTTGATTTGTGTACTTTCATTATATCGTTTGTGAGTGATAGAGAAAATTATAATAATCAATAAACGGGGGCGTTGACAGTGACTGTGTATTAGTCTATTGACATCCAAAATAATGAAGTATAAGTAAAGCTATTTGAAGTTAAATATAGGACCGATCGTTGTTTGATAACGATTCTTCCAACAAGAGCAGACGTCTTTGAATCTCGTTGTCATTGATTTTCTCTTACGGATAATTTTTTTTTTATCCAAGAATCATAATTTTAGGAATATGATTGGAAATGAATTTTTCGAAAATATTATCAAAAAATTATTTGCTAAGCTGACATATTTCTGAAAATATTGAATTAATTTTATTAATATTATGTTTGGTTGTATTAAAATTTTTCCTGTAATAAAAATCCTAAAATACCACTCCATAATTGGTATTCTTGGATGGTATTTATAAAAAAATTTACACAGAAACTAAAATTTCGGAAAAATCAGAATCGCGAGTAAATTTTAAAAATCTCATGCCAAACATCAGTAAATAAAATAAGATTAACGCTTTCAGTCCCCAAAATCCTAAAAAAATCTTCTTAACAAACGGCCCTTATTATCTCACTCAAAGTGCATGGCATTTTCCCGGCCGATTACGGTTTTCTTGCACCAAACAATGGTTTCTGGTATGCCACGCATTCTGAGTTGATAGATATTTTATGGGCCCCTTCAAATAGTAGGTAAGCGGGACCCGATGCTGTGGCGAGTATTTTGTGATCAAGGATTCTTCGAGATTATTACTCACACTCACGAGATTATTTATGGTGGATTGAGATCACCATTTTTTAGATGGTCTCTTAATATAAATAAGAGGGTAATACTGAAAAAAAAAATGATAGGGATAGAAAAGAAAAGAAAGAATTAATGCTGTGAGAGAAATCACCAAAAGATTCAGTAATCCTGAACACATAAAATATTTCCCACAAATACACTCACACATAGCAAGTGGTAAAAAACGGGTTATGAAAAGAAGCAGCAGTAGTTATATGCAGGGCCCCTCCTCAAAGGTGTCCATTGACTCCCATGCTAGCGTTTGCTCATCAAACCACCAGTCTATATAGTTCTCTTCTTCTCAACCTTTTGATTTTTATCTTTCTACCTAATCCATTAACCTCAAATTGCCCTTATAGGCATAAACATTTTCAATTATCAAAAAGTCACATAACTGTTCTGTATATTAACAAAATATAATACAAAATTATTAATGTAATATTTATTTAAGAGGAAGATTATATTTACAAACTTTTTGTTTACAAGCGCTTGCAATTACACTATGTACTATCGGGAAAACACTACGTTATACTATGTACTCCCGGGAGAACATAATGTAATTTGTAAAAATTTATAAAAAAAAAAGTTTGTAAATGGATCGTTCCTCGTTATCTAAAATTTAAATTTAAATTTATATTATTAGATTGAATTGATTACTTTATATAATGTATAAAATAGTAAAAGGTCACGAATTCAACTCTCATCTAATAAACTTTTATCTGATTAGATATGTTAGAAAAATATAATATAAAATCGCTAATGTAATATTTATATAATAACTTAAATTGTTTATGTTGAGTTCCACATCTTATCTAGTTTTGATGATAACAAACAAGTGAAGGCAAATTATCTAACATGTTTAGTTTTTGAAAGTTTAATGTAAACCCCAAGGGTAGCTCAGTTGGCAGCTAGCTCTCAAGGGATTGCTTGGTGCAGGATAAGTCAAAAATCTTCGGTTGGGGATTAGTCTCGTCCTTTCTCCGGTTGCGAAGCTTAGTGCACCCACCCTCACAATGAGGGGCTAGCCCAAACGGGCCGTGCCCCGAGGGCATGGTTCCCGGAAAAGGTTGAACGAGGATACCTCCTGTCAATGTACCAAAAAAGAAAAAAAGTTTAATGTAGGAAGTAATTTATCATGAATTATAAAAAAGTGAATACAACAAAATTGTCATGAAATCATGAAGATCGAAATTGCAAGATAAAATCTAAGACTTCATGTAATTGTTGGATGACGTGAATTGTGATCATGTCTTAGGTTAGATTATGTTAAAGTTTTGGAAATTAAAGAAGGAATATGGAAAAGATTTATCTTTAATCTAAATAGATTATTGAGGTTTGGTTTTTAATTTGAAAATGAAAAAGATAACTTGAGATTAATTTTTTTTTTTTTTTGGAATATTTGATTCTACGTACTTTATTTAATTTTGGAATGGGTAATTAATTTGAAAATATTAGTCCTATTTTTAATAAAAAAAATCTGGAGAGTTTTCTTAAAATCATGCTTACCTTGAAAAATAGATTTAGGGCAAAATTTTAAAGACTTTTTCTTAGGATTTAATTTTCAAAAAAAGTCTATAAAAAAAAAAGATCATACTTTGAGTTTTTCTTCAAAGTGTAGCAGAGCATTCAACAGAAAGAGCACATTACACATATTGTTTGTATTTCTTTTTAAGTCGTATTCAACATTATTTGGCAAATAAGACATGAGCAGATTCATTGAGTCCAACACATAAGTTTGATATGTATTTATTTGCTTATTGATTAGATGCATGTAAGATAATTCTTAATTTTTTTTTGTAGTTATTGACGCAATAGGGGAGCAATTGTCTAGTGATAATTGAGATTTTTATTCTTTTCCCTTCTTTTAGAGTTTAGTTCAGTGTTATTAAAATCGGACCGGCCCTGCCGATCCAATCGGTTGGCCCGGAAATTGGCCCATCAACCGGTCCGGTTACAGTGTTGGACCGCTTAAGTATTCAACCCGGTATTGGAAATCGGCCCATCAACCGGTCTGGTTACAGTGTTGGACCGCTTAAGTATTCAACCCGGTATTGACGGGTGACAAACCGCCGGTTTTTTAAATTAGTCACGTTGGAGTGAGGAGCGACTTTTCATACCACTAAGCCACTATCACCGGTTGAATAAATTACACCATTTAATATATTTATTATATAACTATTAAAGTTAAGAGAATTATTCTCTTCTCATTGCATCTATTGGGGGTCGAGCCCCTTCTATTGATGTTATACAACATAGCAAATACCATTAAACTACATCAAGTTATTGTTTAGATTGCACCATTTAAAATATTTATTATTTAATTAAATATAAAATATAAATTTATATATATATCCGGTTCATGCGGTTCAACCGGTGACCCACTGGTTGAACCATTGACCCAGTGACCCGGTACCTCGGCCGGGTCAATGACCGGTCCGGTTCTAACAACATTGGTTTATTTCATGTAATTACTTATGTTATCTCTTTATTATTTTATTTATTACTCAAAATTATTATCGAAAAATTAACTCTAATTTAAATTTATTAAATTTAGATAACTCAATTCACCCCTCTTGAATTTATCTAGAAATAACAGTTTCGTTGAATTAGTTGTTTTACATTACAATTATAATTTTCAGCATGAATAATTATAAAGTCAGTCTCATTCATTAATTTGACCAAGTTACAGCAGACGGACGTATTGGAAGTTTTTATCTTCACAAAATGGGATGTAATTGTTAGAGAAATAAGTAATTCCTCTTGTGCTTGCAGAAACTTAGATTTGTATCTTTTTTTTGGTAAGCACTTAGATTTGTATCTTAACATGATTTTGAATGAGCCTCCATCTAACATTGGTTTAGAGGAGAGTTGGTCCTTGCTAACGTCATTAGACTCATTACCTTATTTCTGTATATAGGAACTCTAATTTGACTATGCATCTATGCTGTATTTTTCTCCCTACTTCCCTATTGATTCGGAATCAGTCAAATTATTCAGATAAGCTTCATTCAATAAATTAATTAGATGTGACTTCTTTTTCTTTTTGAGTAATATAGTGGTATTCTTGTTATTATCTTGATCTAGTGATGACAAGTTAGTAGTAAGAACCAAGATTATATTGTCCGTAAGTTGCTTGTCAACTTTACCATAACCTCAAACTTGTTATACTTCATTACATTAGTTGCACATACAACCAATGTGAGACTATATCTCAACACGTCTCCTTACATGAGGGTCCATTAAGCTTGAAGAGTGGATGATGCAACCGATCAAACTTGATACCATGTAAAAAAACCTTAGGATACACCACCCTAAAAATTAGCTGAAAGGGTGGGAGTGCCCAATGCCTTATAAACTCTACATTAGTTGTTCATCCAACCAATATGGGACTATATATCTTGATATAACATCCTCCTAAGGAATTGATCTGTGAATGTTCTCTTTATTGTTTTATAATTTATGAGACATATTTAGTATAATTCTAGTCACAGGGTGAATTAACCCCAAAAAGATTGCAGTTTGGTCCATCCACGTGTTATATGAATATGATTATTCAATTCAGTATTAATTCTGTCACAGATGTCCTTAAGAAATCATCCTGACAAGTAGGGAAAAAAATATAATGAATGATCATTGCACATCCAAATTACTTTTTAATTATACAATAAATTGTGATTGTTAATATTTAGAGATGAAAGTTTAAAAATATGAATAAATATGATGATGGAAAAGAACAAAGAGCTTACATAGTAGAAGGATTAGACCCCCAAAGTCTCTCTGTCTTATAGAACAAGTCTTGTTAGCCGGCTAATACTTAATTAATAGATTGTGGTTGCAGTCATTTACCTCTATTCAACCAACACTTTTAGTTTTACCAACTTTGAAGTTTTCATCCTTCTTTATAATTTCCCAATTGCCACGGATAACATTTTCTTTATTAATTAGTCACATTCTTCCTCTTAACAATAATAGATGAAAAATTCATTGTGCCTCCTTCTTTTTGTATTCTGTAAGTGGATGCCTTCTGTTTCTCTGTCTTTTTGACTTGTAAACCAAAACCAACTCTATATTTTCAATCCATAAAGCTTTCTTCTCTTCAAATTTTCCTATTTTTCTGACTGTTGAGGGAACCTATTTGTGACTATGTGCTCCGAAACAGCTCCCCCTCGTTTCTCTTTCTCCCATGATGATCTCTCTGAGGATGTAATTCCTCACAAAGACACATTGCTTGATCTGGAGTCAAATCATGAGTTTGAATTCAGCACTAGCACAAGCCTTGAGTTTGAATCATCTTATTCTTCAGCAGATGAGCTATTCTCTAATGGGGTGATTCTTCCCATGCAGACACAAGAAAGAAACACTACAAGGAAACACACACGTTATGGTGAACCTCAATATATGAGACTTCCTCCTCGTCCATGTACCCCTATAGTTGACAGAATGAAGAAAAAGAACATTAGAGAAGTTCTTGATGTGAATGCTGTTTATGAGAAAAAAACTCAGTCTATGCCTCTCTGGGGATTCAGTAGAAGCAAAAGTCTCAACTGTCATACAAACAAAAGCTTGATATGTTCTTCACCTCCTTTGTCACGTAGCAACTCATCTGGTTCAGCTCTAAATCCAAACAAGCAGCCATCAGGAGCTAAGTCATTATCATCTTCATGTTCTACCTTAAATTTGTATCCATTAATGCAAAAGTCTCCTTCAGGTAAGAGTTATGGAGGATCCTATGCCAATGGTCTTCGGATTAGTCCTGTCTTGAACGTACCTACTCCTTACATTTCTAAAGGAAGTGCAAGTTTATTTGGGTTGGGTTCATTTTTACGTGTTGGGAAGGATAAGAAGAGCAAGAACTGATTTGTTCATATGTTTATCATGTATGAGATTAATGATTAATCCTGGCTTATGAAAATCATCATTATTTATTCTGATCAGTCTAGAAAGAGAGAATTAGCAGAGGTTAATAAGCATAGTACTCAATGAAGTTGGATATGTTTATACAAAGATAACGATTAGAATATTAGAATAAGTAGAAATGGTCATGCAGATTAGAATATAATGCTTTGTCCCATCTTGTTTTCTTTGGTGATTCCACTTAAAATTGGAGACTTTGTGCCTTTGGGTGCTTGTTCAGATCAGCACTTGTTTATTTATGAGAAATGTTCGTTTTTTTTTTTTGGTATAACCCGGAGTATCCTCATTCAACCTCCTCCGGTCATCTTGCTCTCGGGATACGGGCCCTGTAGGCTAGCCTCTCATTGGAACAACGAGTGCATTGAGCTTCGCTACAGGAGGAAGGATGAGACTAATCCCCCAACCGAGAAGAAGACGCTTTCCTCCTCTAATCCCCAAAGATTTTCCAAGAATTTGTTTGACGCAGGATTTTAACCTGACTCAAGAAGAAGAAATGTTCCTTTAGTTCAACTAACATCTTGTTGCCGATTGCGCAAAATATGACAGCTAGAGGTAGCAGTTTCAATGGACAAAAGTATTCTTGATGAAACTTTTACTTTTGGAAAACTTTTACTAAATCACCTAATCATGGACCATCTTTTGACCTGGTGCACTTGCAAAGTTAATAATGTCATTCCCAAAGGGTCCAAAAATTCTCCACACATGACTAGAAAATATCTAATACTTAACTGTTCTGAGTCAAGCAGGTTTTGTTTCTTTCTTTATTTATTTTTTGCTCTTCCATATCCGTTGTTTATGAGCTCTAATGCACACAATTATTATTAATGAGTTTTGTTAGAGTGTAAAAAAAAATAAAAAATCCCGGTGACATTTAAACTGGATGCAAAACAAAATCATTTTTTTGGGTATAATCACGATGTTCTTCAATGGAACCTGGTTACATAAGAGACTATTTGGTGTGATGTATAAGATCTGATAGTATAAACTTATACTATACGTTATGACATTTTCAGTTGTTTGGTATGACTATCGTATACTATAAGCTTATACAGCATGATTCCTTTATACATCAAAATGATGTATAACTTAATCAGGCATAGGAGTGATGGATTAGGCCTGATAAGGGATTGATGTATTAATATTGCTTACAAGTACAATTCCCAAAAACTAATATATCATTTCAATATTTGTATATTAAAATAATTTTTTTTAAATATTAATTTTTAAAATATTGGAGGATATTATCTTATACAATACCATATCAAACGCTGGATAGTATTAAAATTTAATCAATTCTTATACCATCAGACCTTATACTATCAAGTTTTATCTTATACTATGCACCAACCATTTCCTAGATGTTTATAATTTTTTTTTTTTGAGAGGGGGGTTTTCTCATATGTGTTATACATGTGTGTCCATCCATGGTGGACGATGTTGTGGTCGTTGAATCATCCATGCGTATTCAGTATTTTGTGGGATCGTATCCTTCAAATGGATTGACGAGATTGAAAGGACATAACTACTATTAATCTGATGGTACTGTTTGTTTGTCCTATCTTCACATGTATGAATGTGGTGATCGTGACCTATAACGCTTAAATAACACTAGTAATGTATTTATCTTTATTTGTTGTTGGCCAACATGAATTAAGCACCTGGGCATCAAATTTGTCCACCAATTATTGTGTTATCAATCCAAAACTCTAAAACCTTGGTGTGAATATATTGCACAATCTTCTTCCTGAGTTCCTATTAATCTTTTGTTCATATTTTTTGATTCATAGATAAATCAATTTAATGAATAAATCTAATTTTGATTCATGAATTGGTTCTAAATATATTTTCAAATTTTGCGAACTCTCTAACTATTCTGAATTCTTCTTGTTTTCAAATAGTAGTTTAGTACAAACTAAACTTTTTCTTCCCTTTGAAATCTTCTTATATCTTTTTCTTCTAATTTATTTTTTCAATGAACTAGATAAATGCCATGCGATTACGGATAAAATAAAATAAAATAATTAAAATTAAAATAACAAAATTTTGGAAATAACCAAACCATAAAGATATATTTTTCGGGAAAAAGTTTCCGATGTTACTTTAGATAATTTTGTCTAATGTTCATCGAAATGACGTCGTTTTGGGGTTAAAAAAATAAAAAAATAGAATTATAAACAAAACGATAATTGTGGGTTCGCTTTTTCTGACTGCAGATAAGTTATCTGCGGTAAGTCCAATACAATGTCGTTTTGAGGCAGAAATTATGGTATTTTTGTTATTTTAATTTATTTCAGGGTTATAATAATCTTTATATTTATATTTTTTTAAAATTTTTAATACCAAAACGACATCGTTTTGGGAATAAATGCAAATAACTTATCTGCATTAACTGTAGAAACATTTTTCCCTAATAATATATCGAAAACATTTAAGAAAAGTCTTCTTTGATATTTCAAAAAAATCTATTGACTGGATGGATAACTACGCAAGAATGAAGTCTGCTGGTCAAGACACTTTTTTTTTTTTTTTTTTTGCTGACCTCTCTCGCAATGTTAGTATTAGTTAATTAGTTAATTTTTTTGGCTGGGGCTTTAGGCCACTAAATTACAAAATAAAATAAAATAAAATAAGATATTAACAAAAATCTAAGAGAAAGTCATTTAAAGATAACAAAGTAGAGATCAAAACCATAGAGAAAGAATACAAATAAAATGATGAACCTTTCCACACACACACAAAAATAAAAGTAAAAATGAAACCATAAACCAAATAATCTAATATGAAAGAATGAATAATCTGACATAGTACGAGTTATTTGTATTTTGAAATTAAAAAAAAATACCTTAAAAAAAACCACAAAAAACAGAAGTTTATTTTAAAGGAAAAAATAAAAATAAAAAACCAAAAGGATGAAACTCTAACTCAAAGAAAGATGAAATAAAAAAGATAAAACTGTAAACAAAAATAAAACTTGGGCCACATATCAAGAAACTCAAAGGTTGGACAACGCGCATTGGGCTTATTATGTCAAAAGGGTTGACCTGATTTACGAGGGCCCGTTGTGGCATTTTTTACATTAATTCAAGTCCAGCACATAGAGCCGTCCAAGTAATAATGATTCAATAAACCGAAAGTAAAAAATAATAATGATAGTGATTGAATAAGTAGTTTATATTTTGATCAAGCACCCACGATACTGACACGTGACACTCCGACACGACACTCCGACACGTTAATTCTAAAAAATATTAGTTTTCGACACGTTAGGACACGTTAATTTATGTGGTGTATATTATATTTAATATTCAATAATTTAATAAAAAATGAATCTTGTTATGGGCTGGACTCAAGCCCACTATACATCTCGGCCCAACCCAAGCAAACCCTAGAGCCGGGCTATATAAGGCAGGTAGGTGGAGCAATCAGGTACACATTTTCTAAACCTAGTCATTGGATATCACACACACACACCTTGGAGGCAGACGCCTAGGTCAGTGTCAGTGATCAACGTTCCTCCCAGATACCTAATCTATAGATATCCAGAGAGGAACATCTGAATCCGAGATTAATCATCCAACCTACGTTGGACACATCTGCCACAGGCAGAACATTGGCGCCGCCTGTGGGAATCGAACCCACGAACCCTAAAATTACCAAAAGGAGCGATGGTGAGAACCACAAGAAGTGGCTTCCGTCAGCCTTTGACGTCCAATCAGGAGGAGGATCGGGAAACAGCAGATCATGATCACCCCCCACCACCGATCCCAGATCCAGATGCCGTGCACATCAGCGAGGTGCACTCTGACTCAGCATCCACTCCAGCCTGCAACCCTGATGCACCTTATATGCAGGGGTTGCAGCCCATCGATGAACTCGGCCGACAAGGCCCGAATCTGGCCATGGATGCCCTCCTACGCCGGATTGAGGAGCGGGAACGCCGGAGCGAACTGCAGAGACAAGCGGATGCGATGCAGATCCGCGAGCTAGAGGCCCGGATCCGACAGATGACTAACCCAGATCCGGTCAGAGCTGTCAATCGCGTAGTTACAGATCTACGCCATTCGAGCCCTCGCGTAGAGGATCGGCGACCGGCGGAGCCTGCCCCTACCGGAATCCCCGTAAAACCAAATTCAGCAATTGGGGCACCGAGATCCGGCTTGCAAGGACCACGGCAAGGGGGGCAAGGAAACCTGGATCCTAACCAGATGCCTCAGATGCCTAGGCATTTGGGCGCACAGGATATGCAAGCAGATGGCAACGCGGCTGCAATACACCGACCTCTGCAACGTAGCCCGGACAACGTTGCCGGAGTGTACAGGAGGAAATACAACAGGGGGTTGTACAATGACAGCCCCTTCTCAAACGAAATAGTGGAGGCTCCCTATCCAGACAATTTAAACCTATCCGAGCTGGTCAAATATGATGGCACCCAAGATCCGCAGGTGCATCTGGATGCGTTTGACACAGCTATGTATATCAAAGGCATCGAAGAGCCTCTGATTACTAGACTCTTTGCAACAACACTAACCGGGGCGGCACAAACATGGTTTTCATCCTTACCAGCGGGGTCCATTCGATCTTTCGAAGAGTTCGGTGGACGATTCTTGTTGAACTTTGCCACCAGCAAAAAGCAGCCAAAATCAGAGTTTGCCTTAGGCAAAATTAAACAGCAATCCGGCGAGACCCTGCAGAGGTACCTAGATCGGTTCAAACTTGCCGCCCTCCAAGTGCCTGGATTATCAGAAAATGTTCACTTACATCTGGTGATCGCCGGGCTTCATGGCACCTCTAGACTAGCCAAATCGATTTACAAGGACCCACCCCGGACCTTAGTCGAATTCAACACGCGTTCTAAAAAATACTTAGAACTCGAACAGATGGAATTGGAGAATGTTGACCAGAAACATCATCCGGGTCAAGCAGATAAGCAAGGGCCCAGAAAGCCGGGAGATTTGCGCGGGAAAAAGCCAGAAGAGCGGTTCCCAACTCGAGGGCGGTATGAGAAATATGCCCCACTGAATGCTCCTCGGTCGCAGATTTGGCGCGAGGTAGCTTCCACAGAAATGAAGACGGTGGAGAAACCCCGGCCATTACAACATCCAGCCGGCCTGGACCAATCCCGGTACTGTGCATTCCACGACGGCCCAGGACACTCCACGGATGAATGTTGGGACCTTCGTGATGCCATTGAAAAATATATCCGAGAAGGAAAATTGCGTCAGTACCTCATCCGCACTCAGGGATGGAGAAATCGGAAGAGAAGAGGAGGCAAGTTTGTCAACCAGTCTAATGATAAGAAATTTAAAGACGAGAATCGCGGCAACAAGCAGGCTCGCGATGACGAAGAATTCCAGGAACCGGAATTCGAATGCAATGTTATCAGTGGCGCGTTTGGTGGTGGCGGAGACACTATGAATGCCCGGCGAAAGTACCTCAGGGAGGTGCTCTCCATCAGAGAACGTCCTAAGTTCAAAGAAGAAGAGCCAGAACCACCGTTACTATATTTCACAAGGAAGGAACTGGACGACGTGATACCAGGCCATGTAGACGGGTTGGTCATCACTGGGACATTGGTGAATTGCAGGGTCAAGAAAATCTTCTTGGATAATGGGAGTTGTGCTGATGTCATTCTATGGCAGGCCTTCAAAAAGATGAACCTCGACGAGGAAGATCTCAGGCCTTGTAACACGGCTTTAATTGCGTTTAATGGGCAAGACACCATACCCAAAGGGTACATTGATTTGCGATTGACATTAGGCACCAAGGAGGCATACAGGTCTGAAAGAGTGAGGTTCATCGTGGCCGACTTCCCTTCTGAATACAATATGATTCTGGGGAGGCCGACCATCCACGATTGGGATATGTTGATCTCAACCAAGCACCAAAAGCTCAAAATGATCTCCAAACAGGGTACGGTGCTCACTATAGCTGGAGACCAGAAAGAATCTCGGGACTGCTATTTCAGATCTGTCCGTATGGTGACAAGGGATCCTAGTACTTCTACCGGAATCAGGCAGCCCGGCAACAACCCCACACCACACAGGTCGGTTCACATGGTCGACTTCGATATGCGAGATGAGGAACAGATGCCGCGACCAGAGCCGGAAGGTGAACTGGAGGAAATAAATATTGGAGAACCAGGACAGGCCACTAAAATTGGCAAAGACTTGGAACCAGACGATAAACGTAGCCTGGTTGCGTGCCTCGATCGTAACCACGATGTCTTCGCTTGGAGGTCATCTGACATCCCTGGGGTTGACCCGAGCTTCTGCTGCCATAAGCTTTCTGTATACCCGGGATCAAAGCCGGTAGCCCAGAAGAAGAGGAATCTCAGCTCAGAACGACGTCAAGTCTTAGAAGATCATGTGAAAGAATTGCTGGAAGCAGGGTTCATTCGAGAAATACAATATACGACTTGGTTATCTAATGTGGTTATGGTTAAGAAGCCAAGCGGGAAATGGCGAGTGTGCACGGACTACACAGACCTGAATAAGGTATGTCCCAAGGATGCATACCCAATGCCGAATATTGATCAACTGGTCGACAGCTCGTCTGGGTTCCAGATGCTGTCCTTTATGGACGCTTACTCTGGTTACAACCAAATCCCATTACATCCTGGTGACCAGGAGAAAACTGCATTTATTGCAGAGAAAGCAAATTACTGCTATAACGTCATGCCATTCGGGCTGAAAAACTCGGGAGCCACGTATCAAAGGATGATGAATCAGGTTTTCTCGGATCAGCTGGGTAAAAACGTGGAGGTGTACATTGATGACATGATCGTCAAATCAGCCGGCATGGCAACACATATTCAGGACTTGGAACAAACATTTGGTAAATTACGACAGCACCGCATCCGTCTGAATCCAGCAAAATGTGCTTTTGGAGTTTTTGCAGGAAAATTTCTGGGCTTCATGTTAACACACCGGGGTATAGAAGCCAACCCGGATAAGTGTGGAGCCGTATTGCAGATGACTGCCCCGAAAAATAAGAAAGAAATACAGCAGTTGACTGGAAGGCTGGCTTCTCTTACCCGCTTCTTACCTCGGTCAGCGGAGACAGCCCTTCCATTCTTTAAACTACTACGAAAGGAGGTGCAGTACGGGTGGAATGCAGATTGCGAAGTTGCTTTCCAGGAAATTAAGAAGAGGTTATCTTCTCCCCCCATATTGGCCAAACCCAAAGAACAAGAAACTTTAATCCTCTACTTATCAGTTGGGGAACTGGCTGTCAGCTCGGTCCTGGTACGAGAAGACGACGAAGGCCAACAACCGATCTACTTTGTAAGCCGGCTCTTACAGGGAGCCGAACTGCGATACCAGCGGTTGGAAAAGATAGCTTTTGCACTCCTCACTTCAGCCCGCCGACTTCGGGTATACTTCCAGGCCCACAAAATCCTGGTTCGGTCAGATTTCCCAATCCGACAGGTATTGCATAAGCCGGACTTAGCAGGCAGGATGATGAGCTGGGCCATAGAATTATCCGCGTTCGATATAACATTTGAGAACCGCAAGGCGATCAAATCGCAAGCTTTGGCCGACTTTGTCCGAGAACTAACCTCGGCACCGCATATCTCTTCTGATAATCTGGATAAATGGACCATATACGTGGATGGATCCTCCAATTCAAAAGGAAGTGGAGCCGGGGTCATAATAGAAAGTCCGGATGGAGTGGCAGTAGAATATTCCATGAAAATGGATTTCGAGACCTCGAACAATCAGGCGGAGTATGAAGCTTTCATAGCCGGCCTCCTTCAGGCTAAGGAGCTTGGAGCTCGGAAAATCAGAATTTGCAGTGACTCCCAGCTGGTCACTTCACAGGTCGAAGGTAATTACCAGGCAAAGGGACCCCTGTTGGTAAAATATCTGGAACACGTCAAGCAGATAATTGCACACTTTGAGGAGGTGGAAATCAGCCACATCCCAAGAAACGCAAATAACAGGGCGGACATATTATCCAAGCTCGCCAGTACAAAAGGATGGGGCAATTACAGAACCGTAATAGAGCAGAATATTCCCGAGCCGACCTGCATGATGCACATCTCACAGATAGATGATTGGCGTAGCAACCTAATTGCATACCTTGAAAGGGGTGCTCTGCCCGAAGAAAAAGCGGCGGCCAAAAAACTCATCCGGGATGCCGCATCATATACCATGCTTGAAGGGCAATTGTATAAAAAGGGGATCTCAACTCCCCTGCTTAAATGTGTCAACTCGGATAGAGCACAATACGTTCTATCCGAAATACACGAAGGGATTAACGGCCAACACGTCGGTGGGAAAGCCTTAGCTCGGAAGGCACTTCGTGCCGGCTACTTCTGGCCGTCCATGGCGAAAGATGCGAAGGATCACGTACAGCGATGCGACGAATGCCAAAGGCATGGTAAAAACCTTTTGGCCCCACCTGAGGAGCTGAATTTTATCACGGCTCCATGGCCGTTCTACAAATGGGGAATGGACATTCTGGGTCCGTTTACTGCAGCAGAGGGTCAGCTTAAGTGGTTGATAGTCGCAGTTGATTACTTCACCAAATGGATTGAGGCTGAGCCAATTGCTTCTATTACCTCGGCCCGGATACAGCGTTTTTTAGAGAGAAACGTAATATGCCGCTTTGGGATCCCAGCTGAAATTGTAACGGACAATGGCACCCAGTTCACTAGCAAAGGGTTCCAAAACCTTTTGACTGGGTTCCATATCCGGCACAGATTTGCCTCGGTGGAACACCCCCGGGTAGAGGATCTCTACTACGTGCTATGGGGGTATAGAACCACGGTTCAAACCTCTGTGGGCGAATCCCCCTTCAAACTAACATATGGATGTGAAGCCATGATCCCAGTGGAACTGGGGGGAACCATCTTGGAGAAGGGCCTGCCAAGTAGGCAAGAGCCGAGCGTTCTAACCCGAGATAAGAAATCGAACCCGCCAAGTAGCAATTGG
>JAVKPL010012729.1:0-62512 GCA_032173675.1 Gastrolobium villosum
TTTTTGTGATACATGAATTATATTTTCTGTAAGTGTGGACATGGAAAGTAACATCCTATAATATGGTTGGCCATCTTGTATTTATGACAGAGAGTTAAGCTTTGGTTATACCCAAGGTTTGAAGGCAATGTTTAATATGGTTGGCCATCATTGCTGAGAATATGTCTGCAAAAGAGATCCAAGGTTTGAAGGCAATGTTTACAAATATGTAAACTGACAAAAGTGGTACAATCACCTATGAAGAACTAAAGGCAGGATTGCAAAGACTTGGCTCAAAGCTTACAGAGGCTGAAGTGAAACAGCTTATGGAAGCTGTAAGCTGTTCTTAACTCTTATTCTCTTCTTTTTCTTTTGTTTATAATTTTAAAGTTTTCCTAACTTAAATTCCTTGGCCTAAATTGCAGGCTGATGTAGATGGAAATGGCTCAATTGACTACATAGAATTCATCACTGCTACAATGCATAGGCACAAGTTGGAAAAAGATGACCAACTTTTCAAGGCCTTCCAATATTTTGATAAAGACAACAGTGGGTAAGTCCTTCATCTTGATTTCTTCTCCAACCTAGTCTTTTCCTTCAATTGTTTTTGATTTTGCATTATGCCATCCATATGAATCTTTTGGTTACTGGTTTCAATGTTTCAACTTTCATTTACAAAATCATGAATTGATGAATAGCCAAACTTGGACTGGATTTTAGGTGCAATGACATGTTTTCTCTAGTTTTTCTTTGATTCTATTACAGGTATATTACAAGAGATGAACTAGAAACAACCATGAAAGAATATGGTATAGGTGATGAAGCCACAATCAAGGAAATCATATCTAAAATTGATACAATTATATCTGAAGTGGATACAGATAACGTAAGCCTATTTTCAATTGGGTTGCTACAAGTTTTTTAATCTAGTTAAATAGTTAATGCTCAATCTCGTGGTTCTACAGGATGGTAGAATCAACTATGATGAATTCTGTGCAATGATGAGGAGTGGAAACCAACAACAAGGAAAGCTATTCTAAATCACACTATGTGTCTGGTATCAAAGATCACCCTAGTAAAAAGGTTTATACTTATGAGAAGTACTTCAGAAAGTTTTTTTTATCACTCATAGGCATGTAAAGCTTGACTTTTAGTCAACTCTCTTTGTTTAATTTTTTGGTTTCTTTTTCTTTTCACTGACATTCTGTTTCTAAGTCCTCTTTAAATTTGTTTTGGACACTTGAGGAGTATAAACTCACATGGCAAAGGTGATATCTCAAGAAGATTATACAAGCTTTTGCACTTTAAATCCTCAGCTTCTATTGTTTATTAAGGATTGCGTGCTACAAGGAGAGTGGCTTATAGGTCAAGCCACACCTTGTTTTGGATAGTGATTGTGACAACTAGTATAACCATGTTTCATCATTTGATGCAACCACTTTAATTAAACCACACCTAGATTGCTTGGAGTTAACTGGGCTGGATTGTGACAATGACAATACCATCTTATTTTCATTGTAAGAACATTGAAAGTGAGATTGATTTTGCAGAGGACATCTTAGTGAATAGTGACAACAATAAACCTGAAAAAAGACAGGCATTATAATAAATGTGTTTGCAAGAATAAGGAAGTCAATTTTAGATAGCTTTGTCCTTTTTATTTAATTTATTTGATTGAAAACTAAGTAGCTACATTCAAAATTATTTTTATCGAAACAACTATGTATATGAGGCGAGTTGGTCATGCAATGAATAGCACAAAAAAATAGAAAGAAAAAATAATGTTCACGGTTGATTACTTCAACTGTGAATACAAGTGTCGTATGCAATGCATGGCTCAAAACTAAAGGCGTTTATTTAATTTTAATTTTTTGAAATTTTTACTCTTAACAGTAAATCGAGCCTAATATTTTCGTGCGGATAAGACTGAAAAGTATAGTCATTCCCTCGTAAATATTATTTGATCTGAAAACTTTTACCTTTATAGAATAAACCCTCCATATAAATGATATAATATGACTAAAACTCATTTTTACGACACAATAAATTACTTTTCACAGTGAAATAATTATGATGTCCTCAACTATTTTTCTTAAATCATTTTTCGTAAATAATGTGCTAAACTTATTTTACCGTTCAACGATTTCCCTTTATTTTCTCAACAACAAATATAAAAGTAATGGACAATTATATTCAAAGGTTCGAAAATAAAACTATTTTGATTAAGAATCAATAACCAAATTGAAAGCTGGCTAAGTAGTAATAAGGGTTTTGAATAACAGGGTTAATTTGGTAATAACAACGGGTAAAGGGTAAAATATCTTCAAAACAGGGTTAATTTGGTAATAACAATCTTTTTCCTCATCTATATTTTAGCTACATCCAAACATAGACTTTATAAATGCTACCTAATTTGCCCGGTAAAATATTTTCCTTCCAAACAATTTTTTTTTTACATTTTCCTACCAAACTCACTTTTCAACTATTTCCCTATATATATTATTTCCCTATTATTCATAAAATTTATCTTTAACCAAACATCTCGTAAGAAAAAATATCCATAATATGCTCAATACTTTTTTTCTCTTAAATTCTCACATAATATTTTTCTCTTGAATGCTCAAAAACCTTTGAATAAGGACTCAAGGTATATGATATAGATTTTTTCTCAAAATCAAATCCTAAAAAATATCAAAATTATTGTGATTAAAAAAAAATCAAATTATCTTTTTGAAAATAAAATCAAAATCGTCAAAATATTTTCGAAAAATAGATAAAATCAAATCAAATCTTTTAAAAAGGAAATTTATCTCAAATAAACTTTTTCCTTTTCAAATAAAAAATTATCTTGAAAATCTATTGTGATTAAAAATAAAACTTTTAAATCTTATTTTCTTAATTTCTAAAACTTTAAAAATTTTAACCCAATGCATGATCAAGATTCACCTTATCCAACCATTACATGAAATCTAAGATTCTATCTTGCAACTTCTGACTTTCACGATTTCATTACAATTGTATTGCATTTTCTTCATTATAATTCATTAGAAACTATGTCCTGCAATAACTTTTTAAGAATTAAATAAAATATTAGATAATTTAACTTCTCTTATTTGTAATCATCAAAATTAAACAAAGTGTGAACCTCTCCCACATATAATCGTACAATAGAATGATTGTAGAATGAGAAAACTCTAACATAAATGTCTTAAGTACATACTACAACAAAATTGCTTGTGCTTTAAGACGTGACTAATAATAATCAAAATATATTTGCAAAGAAATAAACATAATTTATATTTTGCTTAAAATTATTTAACACCGACAATATTTATAAATTATAAATGCGTTGATTAGTGTATGTTTCTGTTGTGTGTATATTGTATAAAGTTATGTATAAAGTTATACACGTATATGCCACAGCATCGGCATGATCGTTGATAGCTTTTGTTATAATGTGCATATGATATTTTACGCGCAATGATTTTTTTATGTTATAATATATGATATTATTGTGTTTGTATTGTCAATATTATATGTATTTATTATTTTCTTATTGATTTAGGATGTTATTTTATCATAATCATAAGTTACAATAATTTTTTACGGGGAAATTTATATTTATAAACTTTTTATTTTTAAACTCTTACACTCTTATTGAAGTATGACCAGTCATACTTTAATCAAGAATGTATGACCGGTGATACTTAGTGTAATTTGTAAAAAAAAGTTGCAAAGTGATCCTTTCCCCATTTTTTATTGGTTTTGATTGAAGCTCGACAAATCAGGATATAATAAAAGAAAAAATAAAAAATAATATCATATTGATATTTCTATAACAACTCTGCATGAATTTCAAATGAAAGTCGCACAAAGAATATAATAAATAAAAAATCTATAAAAAAAAGAATATAATAAATAAGTTTTTTCGTTGATATAGAAAAATAAAAACTCATCACTAGGGGTGTAATTAGGCCAGGCCAGGGCAGGCTTTGGCCTTCATGGCCTAGGCCTACACACGAAAAAATTGAGCCTATCTGGCCTATGAGCCTATCAAAGGCTTAATTTAAAGGTCAAGCCTGCCCTGTTAGTAAAAAATAAAAAAGCCTACATGGCCTATGAGGCCTTTTAGGCCTACCATATTACCAATTAAATTAAAAATATGAAATATCTCATTTATTAAACAATATTTCTATCACGGGTCCAAAATATTAAAATTCTACAACAGATTTTTTAACACGAACACAGATTATACAAATTCATGACAACAAATAAATATTAAATATTAGGTTAGGTTATCTAACTTTTAGAATAAATAAATAAATATATAATCTTTTATTATTTAAATATTAAACAGGCCGGCCTACAGGCTAAAAGGCCAGGTATTCTATTTGCAGCCTACGGCCTTGTTTCTAAACAGGCTCATCGACGAGCCTTAACCTGTTCTAATTACCTCGTACGCCAGGGCAGGCCAAGCTTTTCGTAAGCCAGGCCATAGGCCCCTGTAGGCCGGCCTGGCCCATTTACACCCCTACTCATCACCAACATCATCTCAACAAAAGCAATCATAGATATGATTATTAATTCTTTTTTAGTATTATGTAAATTATTTTTATTTTTATATTTTTATTTTTATTTTCTATACATTAAGTATTAGGATAAGACTGGATGTAATTATAAATTATAGATTAAACTGAATAAACTTAAACAATAATGAATACTTAATTAAGTCAATTTTCTTAGTATAATAAATAGTGCACAAACTTTATATAAAAAAAAACAGTGCAAAAAAAATGTCCATCAAGTGTTGACTCTCGGCCAATCGTGATTAAAATTATTCTTGAACATACAATTACTTGCCAAATAAGTTTTACCAGCATAAGATGAAATTACTCAATTAAATCAAAGATGAGGAAAATTTTATTTATTTATTTATTTATTTTGCTGTCATTGGTACTGAAGGATCTAAATAATTAAAGAAAACATTCTAATTTCCAAAAACAAAAAATATTCTTGTGTATGTGAGTGGAACCTGAAATCAATGACTTAATTACCAAAAGATATCCGTTATATTTTAGAATTCAAACCAATTCATTACTATTGTAAATTGTATTCAGTGTTTTGTTGAAAATCATACCAATTGTACACTCAATAATTTATATTTATGACAAATCTCAATGTAATTGATTTGCAATATAATATGAGATAGCTTATACTTACTACCTATTTTCTTTTACTACCTCTTATTACCAAATCTTAACCGTTGATTTCCGTAAATCTAACGTTTTTAATTTTTGGGTTATTATTTATTAATTAATTATTAATTTGCAATAAATTATAACCGTTAGATTGACGGAAATCAACGATTAAGATTGGATAATAAGAAGGTTCTAAGAAGGTTCTGTTAGTGTTCTTTTCTTTATAAACCAATCTCACTGGTCTCATTCCTCCCGGGCAAGAAGTTTTTGTCATTTTAAGCAAATGGAGAGCCATTAGTATGGATCTAAGGTAATCTTCGTCATTTGTCTATTCAAAGCTTTACATATATATCGTTTTGCTTTATGTTTTGTTTTTTAGGGTTCGTCACTTCTGTAACAACAGCGGATTAAATTTTTTATTGAAAATATATTTACACTAAGATTCATACGCCGATTCTGAAATTAAAAAAAAATAAAAATAGAATCCACTGTGTATCCTAACTTTCTATGTGTTGGTATAAAATTTCTCATATGCAACAATATAAGAAGTACTGAACCCTTGTTTTTATTCCTTTCTTCATGTATATACTTTTAGATTTCTACTATGGTTATTGATTTCGGCTTCTCAAAGGATATGACAAGCATGTTGCTGCAATTAAAGGGTATGTCATGTCTGTCAATATTATTATTAATCATCCTATATTTCCATGTATTGACTAATTTTGTGACACTTCGATTCACTTAAAAAAAAAATGAGCAGGAGTGGAATCTATTTCCATTGATCCAAATGAAGGGAAGGTAAAAGTTGTGGGCAACATAAATCCCACGATGGTAATCAAGGTTCTTCAGGAGATGGGTAAAAGGGCACAACTTCGGTCGTTTCACAAATCACCAAAGCAAAGCAGAGCTGGTTCTTGCCCCAAACACAAAAACACTTCTCATTGTTGCTGTGAGAGTGATTCTGATGAAAAATGGAAGAAGGAAGGTGAGAGTGATTATGATGATTCTGATGAAAAATGGAAGAAGGAAAGGTACAAACAAAGGCGTAGCAGAAAAAATGTAGCACCACAACCACCATTCACTAGTTATCATCCACCAATGCCACATTGTGAACCAGTGATGTATGCAAGACCAATGTCATGGTACCAACCAGAGCCAGTGCAATATGCAAGACCATATATGTATTCCAGCCCAATGTCTTGGTGTTACGGCCCATCAATCAGACCCACTCACTGCTATTGGGCCTAACGTAGTGTTAGCATATGGGTGTCCTAGAGACAATCTTTTGATTAAATAAAGGACACTAGATGTAGAACTTTATTTGTCGCAAATAAATGTAAGCACTATTTATTCAGTTTCATATTGTGTCTCGATATTACTGTTAATATTATATGAATGAACTGGATAAACCCCTTGGAATAGAACATGTATCTCTTGAGTATCTGTGATGAGATCACGATCATGAGGATTCAAGGATATTGCATGTCTATTCCTAATTATATGTTCCTAGTCTAGAGACACTGAGTTTGGGGATCAGTGATCTCGAGTAAAGACTAGTACGACTTATCTACTTGTATATGGATACAAGGTAAAGACCTCATGAGCTGCAGATATGGAGATATCTTAGCTAAAGTCGTGGGTGGACCTATAAGAGTATAGCTCGCACTGAACAGACCCAAAAAGAGACTCTATGAGGAAATCTCAAAGATAGTGTCATTAGAGTAATCTCTTTATGTTTGGGTGTGTCTTTCCTTAGACCAGAAGTTATTACCTAGACTGTGTTCTTGAAGGCATGTTTTGATTGTATACCTCCTCTGCCTGAAACATGGAGACTCATAGGTATACTGTTGGGCGTGTCCTTAAAGGGCACAGGGCTAGGGTAATAAGCTGAAGGAATTCGTCAAATCTCTGTGAGAGATTAGGTTATCTGTAAACCGGAGAAATCGGGATGACATTTACAGGGACTCGGGAATCTATGCATAGTAAAAGAGATCATGAGATGATCTGCCTTTAGAGTCAGTAAATTGAAGATTCCCTATTTCGAATAAAGCTTACCCTAAACCGCAGGGGTTGATACATTTCCTTACCCTAGGTTAATGGGAAGATAACCGAGACGAAGGGAAATACATACGGTAACCAAATATGTGCAATAGGATGATCAAGTCATTAATCTGACTAGTTCTGGGGCAACAAAGCATTGCTAGTGCTCTGTGTTGTCATTAATTGGGTTGTGGGCTTGTTGGGCCCAAGCCCAGTTATGTCAGTAGCTAAGTTGGACCTAATGGGTCACACACTAACACCTTGTAGTTATGATGGACTAGCTTTAAAGATATTGGGCCTAATAATGTTATTAGCCCAAGAAGCTGTTTGGAAGCCCACCTAAATGGGTGGGTGGTGCATGGAGTTTAGTAATGGGCTTGGATAGTCCAAGCCATTACTAATTAATTTAATTAGTTAAATTAATAATCAAATATTTGAATTTCGAATTTTGAATTTGAAATCTGAATTTTGAAATTTGAATTTAGAATTTGAATTTTGAAATTCGAATTTTGAATTTGAAATTTGAAATTTGAAATTTGAATTTTAAAATTTGAATTTGAATTTGAATTTTGAAATTCGAATTTTGAATTTGAAATTTGAAATTTTGAATTTTGAATTTGAATGTTTGAACGTTTGAATTCAAGTGTTTGAATTCGAATTTGAATTGGTTTTGAAAAGTTGTTTCATAACAAAAGGATAAGACAGGATCTTATTGGAGCATATTCCTTGGATGAACAAGCATCTTTGGAGGCTCTCCCTAGGCTGTTTGGTGCGCCACTTTTAAGTGATAAGAGTGTTATCTTATCACTTAAAACAAACCTCCATTCAGATTTGGTGGTTGAAGGAATCAGTGGGTAAGTTGATTCAAATTTTGAATGCAACTGCTCAATGTATTTGGACCCTTTATAGGGCTGAATTATGCGCATGAAAACTATATACTATATGATAGTTTATGAATTTAAGTTTAAATTAATTTGAATTTAAATTCATGTGGATAAGATTGGAGGTTGTTGGCAAAGTTTGTTTTGCAACAGCTCCACCTTATCACACTGTTTCATGCACAACTTTCAAAGAAATTTGAAAGTTTGTTTTTCATTTTGAATGAATGAATTCCCTCCTCCTCTCCAAAGGGTGCGCATAAATAGACATGTTCCTCACCTTAGGTTTCATTGAAAAACCAAGCCAACTCTCCTCCTCTATGCACCATTCTGTAGGGTAGCTCAGTACACCTTTCCAAACAGGATACCTAGCCTCCACCCTCACCACTTGTGCGCATAGCAAGCCTCATTGTGGTGTTCATCTGGTGGCTTTCAAGAAAGAGTTCTTGCATCATAGACGAACGGTGGTGTGGATCACCATTAGAGGGTTTGAACCCTTCAAGCCTGACATCTCATCTCCCTGACTGATCAGGCCAAAACAAGGTAACATCATGCTGTCTTAAAGCATGAATCTATGAGTGCATGTATGTTCCGCAGTAAAATTTTTGTTTTACACCTTACATGCATCGGCCTTCAAAGGCCAGTTTACTTTCAAGTGGTATCAGAGCCCGGTTGCTTTACCATCGACGGGTGATGGTACCTTGTTTGTGAAAAGAGTCTTTCACGGTCAAAAATCTTTAAAGGGTTAAAGTTTAAATTCTGCATGTGGATTTTGAATCACAAATCCTTTAAAGTGTTAAAGTTTTTGTTTTTATGAACATGAAAATTTGATTCTGTGTTCATAAAACATTATGCATCATGGTTTAGTTTCTTTTCTTTATGAAAGTTCTAAAAGGAACACCCTTTTTGAAAGGGTAGATTCGGCCATGGAGGGTACTAAGAGTACCTTGAATGATTTCTTATTTTTCTCCATGAATTGTGTCATGTTTATATGCATGAAATTTTGTGAAAAATTTATCATATAGTTACCTATATGATTCGGCCATGTAGGGATATATGGCTACATGCATGGTTTAATTTTGTTTTCTTTAAGAAAGAATTAACAAAATTTGAATTGAAATTGTTTTTAAATTCGGCCAATGAGAAATTTAAGATTATGAATCTTGATGTTATTTTGATGTTTAAATGTTAAATGTCAAAATACATGTGAAAATGTTATGTGATAATATAATGTTTGTGTTTGCAAGTTTTGAACTTTTCAGGTACAAACAGGAAGGGGATGGTCATGGTGCCCGGATTTGAATTTTTTTGAATTTTAAATTTATGTGTAATCGCGCATTTTAATTTACAAGTATATTTGTAATTTAAATTTTGTAATTTTGTTCCTCCAAAGTGTTATGGAGTTTCTTTAATTATTTGTAATTAGAGAAATAGGCTAGTGGCGTATAGACGACAAGCGGCCGTTGCTTAAAGAAGCAAAAAGGACAAAAGCGCGAGCACCATGGCTATCTCAATATAAACTGTTTATATGTATGTATGATTAGAACGTCTAGTATGCATAAATTGGGAAAATCGCGTTTGTATGGTTATTATGTTTGTCCAATAACGACTAGTGTATACCGATAGATGTTTGGCATAGGTAACGACTAGCATGATAACTTACAATATGCGTTTGATGGGACCTAATTAACCCCAAGATAAAAGGAACCCTTAAAAGGAATAAATAATTAAGCATATGATTATCTCCCACCACCAATGCTACTCAAAACTCTTCTACGTAGTGGTGCTCCACAACTCAGTTGGGACCCACTATTTCGTTGGGCTAGAGTAGTGTTTGAAGTGTAAGACACTTAGGGTGCTGGTTTAATGCTTAACTAAGACATAAGTTGCAGGCACAACCGGACTTATGTGCTTAGGGTAATGGTGCTAGGTTGGTTGCATGAGATGCACCACTAAGTGACAAAGAGTTGTCAACCTAAAGTTAAGAGAGGGTATGAGATACTGTTGATAAAGATCAACCCTTTATTTAAATTAATCTTGCGGTCTCAGACGGAGGTTAAAATAAATAATCGCACTCTTAAACCCACTAAGGTAAAATCTAAAGTAGATTAACCCTAAGTCAAAAGGAAGGGTCATTGACTTAGATAAAATAGTGGGAGGGGCAAATTATTTCAAGTCTTTAATAATTTGCTTTTAACTACATAACCGTATATTAACTAAAACTATCTTTACATCCTTTTCAGCTTATAGTATGACTAATCCACTGTCACTGCATTCAATACTCGATACGAATAAACTGACCGGTTCAAATTTTATGGACTGGTATCGGAACCTAAGAATAGTTCTAAGGGCCGAAAAGATTGCCTACGTTTTAGATGCTGTAATACCCGTAGCTCCACGGGAAGGGGAAGAAGGGTTTGCGGAATTTGATTTCGTAACCCATCAACAGCACTTGGATGACAATGTGATGGCAGTATGCATCATGTTGGCATCCATGTCGCCTGAACTGCAAAAGCAGCATGAGCATATGGATGCTCCCTCTATTATCGTACATCTCAAGGAGTTGTATGATATTAAAGGCAGGCATGAGAGGTATGAGGCCTCAAGAAAACTGTTCTCTTGTAGGATGACTGAGAGCATATCTGTTGGCAGCCATGTTCTCAAGATGATCGGGCTGATTGAGAAGCTAGGAAACCTAGGCTTCATCATGGATGCCGAGCTAAGTAATGACTTAGTTCTCACCTCACTTCCACCTTCCTTCAGTCAATTCATCATGAATTACAATATGCATGGGATGCAAGTGAGCTTGCCTGAGTTGTTAAGCATGTTAACAACAGCTGAAGTGTCTATCAAGAAGGATAGGACACAGGCTCTTTTGATTGGTGGGCCTAGCAAGGCCAAGGGAAAGGGTAAGGAGCCTGCAAAAGGTGACCCCCTTAAGCCCAAAGGAAAATCCAAGAAGAAGAAGGGCAAGAAGAAGGGTAAGAAGGCATCTAAGGACAAGGGTGATGCTGAGTGCTTCCATTGTGGCAAGAAAGGCCACTGGAAGAGGAATTGTCCAGACTACCTGAACAATGTGAAGGACAAGAAGCATGGTGATGCTTCTGCCTCAGGTATTTTCATGATTGAGATAAATTATTCTTATGCTAATCCATCCTCATGGGTATTGGATACCGGATGTGGTTCTCATATCTGCAATATGTTGCAGGTACTTAGGAGCCCAAGGAGATTGGATAGAAACGAGGTGGATCTCCGCGTTGGTAATGGAGCAAGAGTTGCTGCTCATTCAGTTGGAGATGCTGACCTTATTTTGCCTACGGGCCTTTTATTGCATTTGAATAATTGTCTTTATGTTCCGCAAATTTCTAGAAACATTATTTCAATTTCTTGTTTAGAATAAGATGGATATACTTTCAGTATTAGGGATGGTACTTTTCTATCATTTTGAATGATATGGTTTACGATACTACTTCTTTAATAAATGGATTGTATGTGTAGGAAATGGGAAATGAAGTGCTCAATATAGATGTGAAACGACCTAGGACGGATAATCAATCTTATCTTTGGCACTGTAGACTAGGGCACATAAATGAAACAAGATTGTCTAGGATGCATAGAGATGGATACCTGGACTCCATGGATTTGGAATCCTATGGACAGTGTGAATCTTGTCTAGCTGGGAAAATGATTCAACAAAAGCCCAAAGGGCTTGAGAGTCATAGGGCTAGTGAGTTATTAGAACTCATTCATACTGATTTATGTGACCCAATGTCTATTGAGGCTAGAGGTGGATATTCTTATTTCATTACCTTTACAGATGACAAATCAAGATTTGGGTATATATACCTAATGAGATATAAATCTGAAGCTTTTGAAAAGTTCAAAGAGTTTAGGAATGAGGTGGAGAAACAGCGTGGCAAGATGATTAAGACATTACGATCAGATCGTGGTGGTGAATATTTGAGCCACGAGTTTCAGGGTTATCTGAGAGAAAATGGAATTCTCTCACAATTTACCGCTCCTTACACACCACACCAAAACGGTGTCTCCGAAAGGAGAAACAGGACCTTGTTAGACATGGTTAGGTCTATGATGAGTGAGACTCAACTTCCAAAATCGTTTTGGGGATATGCCTTAGACACAGCGACATACCTTCTAAATAGGGTACCGTCTAAATCTGTTCAGACCACACCATATGAGATATGGAGTGGTAAGAGACCCAACCTGAGTTACCTCAGGGTATGGGGATCGCCAGCTTATGTCAAAGCGTTGACATCAGACAAGCTTAGTGCTAAGAGTACTAAATGTCTATTTGTGGGGTATCCTAAAGGTACTAAGGGATACTACTTCTACTCCATGGAAGAACACAAAGTGTTTGTTTCAAAGAATGCTGAGTTCCTTGAGAAGGATTTGATCTCTCAAGGAGGCAGTGGGAGTAAGATTGATCTTGAAGAAGTGTAAGATCCACAAGAACAGATTGAGGAACTCGAGTCTGCTCTGCAGGCGACGTTCTCCAATGGAGAAGTAAACACACAACTTCGTAGACCTACGAGGGTCATCCATCCACCTGAAAGGTACGGGTTTGTGATTGAGAATCAGCAAACTGTTGAGGATGATGAACCAAGTAACTACGAGGAGGCGGTCAAAGATGTTGACTCCTCAAAATGGCTTGAAGCCATGGAATCTGAAATGGATTCGATGTATCAGAACAAGGTATGGACCTTGGTTCCTAAACCACAATGAATAGTTCCTATTGGTAATAAATGGGTCTTTAAAAGAAAGACTGATGCAGATGGCAACGTTCAGACCTACAAAGCTAGGTTGGTGGCGAAAGGGTATCGTCAAACACAAGGAGTTGACTATGATGAAACTTTTTCACCAGTTGCCATGATCAAATCTATTAGGATCATGCTTGCAATAGCAGCATACCACGACTATGAAATTTGGCAAATGGATGTCAAGACCGCCTTCTTGAATGGGTTCTTGAAGGAGGAAGTGTACATGACACAACCTGAAGGCTTTGAAAACAAAGATCAGGTGCATATGGTATGCAAACTACAAAGGTCTATATATGGGCTAAAGCAAGCATCAAGGAGTTGGAATATACGTTTTGATGAAGTCGTTAAGAGTAACGGTTTTATCAAGAACGAGGATGAACCTTGTGTTTACAGAAAGGTAAGTGGGAGTAATGTCGTCTTCCTAGTGCTTTATGTAGATGACATATTGCTAATAGGAAATGACATCCCCACATTAAAAATAACGAAAGAGTGGCTTTCAGAAAACTTTACCATGAAGGATTTGGGAGAGGCAGCCTTTATACTCGGTATAAAGATCTATAGAGATAGATCCAAGAGGCTGCTGGGTTTATCTCAATCCACATACGTTGACAAGATGCTAAAGAGGTTTAGCATGGAAGGGTCGAAAAGGGGTTTTCTTCCTGTCAGTCATGGGGTACACCTATCAAGGGCTATGTGTCCTAAGTCACAGCCTGAGAAGGATCGCATGAGTGGAATTCCATACGCTTCGGCTATTGGATCCATCATGTATGCCATGATATGTACGAGACCAGATGTCTCATATGCTTTAAGCATTACGAGCAGATACCAGTCAGACCCTGGAGAGGGTCACTGGACGGCAGTCAAAACCATCCTTAAATACTTAAGAAGAACTAAGGATGCGTTTCTGGTCTATGGTGGGGTTAATGAGTTAACAGTGAAAGGGTTCACTGATGCCAGCTTTCAGAGTGACAAAGATGACTGCAAGTCACAGTCAGGATTCGTATTCACCTTAAATGGTGGGGCAGTGTCTTGGAAAAGTTCCAAGCAGGAGACAACAGCAGACTCAACGACAGAGGCTGAATACATAGCTGCTTCAGAAGCAGCTAAGGAGGCAGTGTGGATCAAGAAGTTCATAAATGAACTAAGGGTGGTTCCAAGCGTGGATGAGCCCATACAGTTGCTTTGCGACAACACTGGAGCCATCGCGCAGTCAAAGGAACCTAGGTCTCATCAAAGATCTAAACACGTGCTCCGCAGATATCATTTGATTAGAGAAATCATTGATAGGAATGATGTAAAAATGGATTATGTTCCCACAGACGATAACCTGGCCGATTCTCTGACAAAGGCTGTTTCTCAGAGAAAACATGATAGTCATTATGAGGCTTTGGGCATACGACTTAGGTCTGATTGGCTCTAGGCCAAGTGGGAGCTTGTTAGCATATGGGTGTCCTAGAGACAATCTTTTGATTAAATAAAGGACACTAGATGTAGAACTTTATTTGTCGCAAATAAATGTAAGCACTATTTATTCAGTTTCATATTGTGTCTCGATATTACTGTTAATATTATATGAATGAACTGGATAAACCCCTTGGAATAGAACAGGTATCTCTTGAGTATCTGTGATGAGATCACGATCATGAGGATTCAAGGATATTGCATGTCTATTCCTAATTATATGTTCCTAGTCTAGAGACACTGAGTTTGGGGATCAGTGATCTCGAGTAAAGACTAGTACGACTTATCTACTTGTATATGGATACAAGGTAAAGACCTCATGAGCTGCAGATATGGAGATATCTTAGCTAAAGTCGTGGGTGGACCTATAAGAGTATAGCTCGCACTGAACAGACCCAAAAAGAGACTCTATGAGGAAATCTCACAGATAGTGTCATTAGAGTAATCTCTTTATGTTTGGGTGTGTCTTTCCTTAGACCAGAAGTTATTACCTAGACTGTGTTCTTGAAGGCATGTTTTGATTGTATACCTCGTCTGCCTGAAACATGGAGACTCATAGGTATACTGTTGGGCGTGTCCTTAAAGGGCACAGGGCTAGGGTAATAAGCTGAAGGAATTCGTCAAATCTCTGTGAGAGATTAGGTTATCTGTAAACCGGAGAAATCGGGATGACATTTACAGGGACTCGGGAATCTATGCATAGTAAAAGAGATCATGAGATGATCTGCCTTTAGAGTCAGTAAATTGAAGATTCCCTATTTCGAATAAAGCTTACCCTAAACCGCAGGGGTTGATACATTTCCTTACCCTAGGTTAATGGGAAGATAACCGAGACAAAGGGAAATACATACGGTAACCAAATATGTGCAATAGGATGATCAAGTCATTAATCTGACTAGTTCTGGGGCAACAAAGCATTGCTAGTGCTCTGTGTTGTCATTAATTGGGTTGTGGGCTTGTTGGGCCCAAGCCCAGTTATGTCAGTAGCTAAGTTGGACCTAATGGGTCACACAC
The DNA here is from genome assembly GCA_032173675.1 of Gastrolobium villosum. Lineage (NCBI taxonomy): Eukaryota > Viridiplantae > Streptophyta > Magnoliopsida > Fabales > Fabaceae > Gastrolobium > Gastrolobium villosum. Next base: position 15,349 of record JAVKPL010012729.1, read on the forward strand.
TAACACCTTGTAGTTATGATGGACTAGCTTTAAAGGTATTGGGCCTAATAATGTTATTAGCCCAAGAAGCTGTTTGGAAGCCCACCTAAATGGGTGGGTGGTGCATGGAGTTTAGTAATGGGCTTGGATAGTCCAAGCCATTACTAATTAATTTAATTAGTTAAATTAATAATCAAATATTTGAATTTCGAATTTTGAATTTGAAATCTGAATTTTGAAATTTGAATTTAGAATTTGAATTTCGAAATTCGAAATTTGAATTTGAAATTTGAAATTTAAAATTTAAAATTTGAATTTGAATTTGAATTTTGAAATTCGAATTTTGAATTTGAAATTTGAAATTTTGAATTTTGAATTTGAATGTTTGAACGTTTGAATTCAAGTGTTTGAATTCGAATTTGAATTGGTTTTGAAAAGTTGTTTCATAACAAAAGGATAAGACAGGATCTTATTGGAGCATATTCCTTGGATGAACAAGCATCTTTGGAGGCTCTCCCTAGGCTGTTTGGTACGCCACTTTTAAGTGATAAGAGTGTTATCTTATCACTTAAAACAAACCTCCATTCAGATTTGGTGGTTGAAGGAATCAGTGGGTAAGTTGATTCAAATTTTGAATGCAACTGCTCAATGTATTTGGACCCTTTATAGGGCTGAATTATGCGCATGAAAACTATATACTATATGATAGTTTATGAATTTAAGTTTAAATTAATTTGAATTTAAATTCATGTGGATAAGATTGGAGGTTGTTGGCAAAGTTTGTTTTGCAACAGCTCCACCTTATCACACTGTTTCATGCACAACTTTCAAAGAAATTTGAAAGTTTGTTTTTCATTTTGAATGAATGAATTCCCTCCTCCTCTCCAAAGGGTGCGCATAAATAGACATGTTCCTCACCTTAGGTTTCATTGAAAAACCAAGCCAACTCTCCTCCTCTATGCACCATTCTGTAGGGTAGCTCAGTACACCTTTCCAAACAGGATACCTAGCCTCCACCCTCACCACTTGTGCGCATAGCAAGCCTCATTGTGGTGTTCATCTGGTGGCTTTCAAGAAAGAGTTCTTGCATCATAGACGAACGGTGGTGTGGATCACCATTAGAGGGTTTGAACCCTTCAAGCCTGACATCTCATCTCCCTGACTGATCAGGCCAAAACAAGGTAACATCATGATGTCTTAAAGCATGAATCTATGAGTGCATGTATGTTCCGCAGTAAAATTTTTGTTTTACACCTTACATGCATCGGCCTTCAAAGGTCAGTTTACTTTCACGTAGTGGGCTAACCCCCACTATTAGAATTTAGGCCCATTTAAAAAGAAAATTTCAAATATGAATTTATCGGTTTATTAGATGAAATTTAAAAAACTCTCAAATTATTTTCGATCGATATTTTGAAACATTAAATTGCTTTTGGGTTTTTGAAAAATAAGTTTTTAGTGATCTATTGACACAAAAATCATTTGAAACCATTTTCTATAGTGAAGGAATTTCGTTCGTGAATGTGTTGGTATGAAACATGGGGTTCATATAATGAAAGTTTTAATCTTTCTTTAAATCGATCTTGTTTCATTGATGTAAAACGAAAATTGGTTTAGAGATTTTTGTTTCCTATAGTTTTTCCACTGTTTCATATTGATTTTAATACAAAAAGTCACACATTTTTATGCCAAAAAAAAAATTGCGACCAATAGCTTGAAAAATCATTTTTTAAAACTCTCAAAAATAGCTTAAAATATGCTATTTTGAGATGGATTAGATTAAAATCTTGTTGTGTTGTTGTTTCATTTGTTGTTTTTGAGCTTTGACGAAGTTTCCGTGGCGGAACCCGATTTCGAGCGGATCGAACCACCAAAGTTGGCTTAGTTAAAATATAACATACAAGTTGGCTTCAGCTGGGAGGACGTTTATATAATATTTGTTTGGTTTGAAGATGAGTATGATATTGAAAAAAAATTTGTTCCTATATGTGTCTCTCTGTTTCGCTTTCTCATCGACTTGGCTTCTTAGAAGGCAATCCACAATGAAGGTGGGAGGAAATTGCTTATGAGGATAAGAATTATGTTCATGTTGTGATGGAGCTATGTGCTGGTGGTCAACTTTTTGATAGGATTATTGCCAAGGGTCATTACAGTGAAAGGGCTGCTGCTTCAATATGCAGACAAATTGTCAATGTTGTTCATATCTGCTATTTCATGGGTGTGATGCATAGGGATATGAAGCCGTAGAATTTCTTGTTATCTAGTAAGGATGAAAATGCACTTCTCAAGGCAACAGATTTTGCTTGTCCGTTTTCATTCAAGAAGGTAAAATTTTTATCCATTCTTTGGTCATTTGTGATGAGATACAGTTTCACACTAACTATATACACTAACTATAGTTAATAGTTTGTTACTTGCAGTTAATAGTTTGTTACTTGTAGTTAGTTTTCTGTTTAGCTTCTGGTTAGCTTTTGTTAATAGTTAGTTTGTTACTTGTAGTTAGTTTTCTATAAGTACATGTCTTTGGTTGTAAATTAAAGTACTGATTCATTTTTCCCTTCATGTCAATACAAACACTCTTCTTGGTTTGTAAGATGGTATCAGAGCTTCTCACGGAGCTCTGATATTCGCCTCTCTGCCTCCATCCTTCATCCATTCTTTTCCATCCTTCATCCATTCTTTTCCTCTCAATTCTTCATCCTCTTTTCTTCGGTTCTGAAATCAAGAATAGTTATTCAAGATGGCGAATCAGAGTTCTGTGCTAAATCTTGAACATGCAACTGAGGAATCAGACGCAAATCAAGCAAGAGAAAGTTCAGATGTTAATCGAGGTAATACAAAAACCTCCAATACTGTGTTGGATTTTTCAGATCCAGGAAGTCCATATTACTTGCATGCGAATGAAAATCCCTCTTTGGTGTTGGTTTCTTCTCTTATGAATGGGAAGAACTATCATGGTTGGGCAAGAGCCATGAAGATGGCATTAATCTCTAAAAACAAGTTTTCTTTTGTAAATGGGACTATAACTGTTCCAGAAATGTCAGATCCATACTATGGTGCTTGGGAAAGGTGCAACAACATGGTAGTTTCATGGTTACATCGTTCTATTACTGAATCTATTTCTCAATCTATCTTATGGATGGATCAAGCTTTTGATGTATGGAACGACTTGAAAGAGAGATTTTCTCAAGGAGATATATTCAAAATTTCTGATCTCCAAGATGACATTTACCGGTTGAATCAAGGAGACAGCTCTGTGTCTGATTATTACACACAGTTGAAAGTGTTATGGGATGAATTGGAGGCACTACAGCCAACTCCAAACTGTAGGTGCGTACGTCCTTGTTGCAACATATCTACAGAAGTGAAGAAAATTAGAGAACGTGATTACTCAATCCGTTTTCTTAAGGGATTGAGTGATAAGTTCTCCCAAGTGAGGTCACAAATTATGTTAATAGACCCTTTGCCATCTGTTAATCGTGTGTTCTCTCTTGTTATGCAACAAGAGAGGCAACTTCACTTGGAAGGAAATTTTGTAGGCCATGACAATCCTAAAGTTTTCTACAATGCTACAGATCAATCACAAGGTAGAGGATGTTCTCAAATCCGTGGAAGAGGACGTTCTACAGGAAGAGGTAGATCAAGTTCTTACAGAATTTGTACACATTGTGGTAAGATTGGACACACAGTTGAGACATGCTTTGAGAAGCATGGATACCCTCCTGGTTTCAAACAAAGAAATTATACACACAGAACAAATATGGCAGTCATTGGAGATCAAGATCAAGCAACAGAATTGCTTGAAATGAAGGATACTTTCACGAAGAATCAATTCCAAACTATAATGGAGATGATACAGCAAAACATACATCAAAGTCCTACTACACAGCAGCATTCAGGGCATGTTAGTAACCTGGTGCAATCCAAGGCACATAATGCAGACAACATAGTGCAGTCCAAGGCACATAATGCAGAAACCAGTGATTTCACAGCAGGTAATAGTAAATTTCAATGGATTTTAGATACTGGAGCTACAGATCATATCACACACTCTCTTGATTCATTATCATCTATTCAAAAGATTGAACCTATAGCCTTTTTCTTGCCCAATGGAAGTCAAGTTTTTGCATCCATATCAGGAACCATTGTACTCTCTGATTTACTTCAACTTACAAATGTTTTGTTTGTTAAGGAGTTCAAGGTAAACTTGATATCAGTGAATCGGTTAATCCATGGTTCTAATTGTCAAGTGACTTTTCAGCAAAAGAAATGTATTATACAGCAAATTCCAACCATGATGGAGATTGGTTCTGCTAATCTTGAGGGAGTATTATACATACTTCATCACAGGGACTTCAGAAAGGCATGCTCACATGATAATGACTCAGACATCTTGTGGAATGCTACCTGCAACATTAATTCTACCTCTACAGAAGATGCTACTTGGCATATGAGGCTCGGACATTGTTCAAAGGATATTCTAAAGGCAATGATACTTAGATTTCCTTTTATTTCTTGTAATAAGTTAGATGAGCCATGTGAGGCATGTCATCTAGCAAAACAAAGAAGGCTTCCCTTTAATCATAGCATTACAGTTTCCAACACTGCTTTTGATTTAGTTCATATGGACATATGGGGCCCCTATTCAATACCTTCTATACATGGTCACAGATACCTTTTGACTATTGTTGATGATCACACACGGTTCACTTGGGGTATTCTTATGAAATCAAAAGGTGAAACCAGAAATCACATTCGAGATTTTGTGACTCTTGTAGAAAATCAATTTGGAGTAGTTATAAAGACCCTTCGCAGTGATAATGGGCAAGAATTTCTTATGGATGATTTCTTTAGATGTAAAGGGATAATTCATCAAACTACTTGCATCGAAACTCCACAACAAAATGGCAAAGTAGAACGAAAGCATCAACACATACTCAATATAGCAAGGGCTCTTCTTTTTCAAAGTAATATTCCAAAAGAATTATGGTGTTACTGCATTTCTCATGCCATCCATATAATGAATTGGCTTAGTTCACCAAGGTTGCAGTTCTACTCACCTAATCAAATGTTATTTCATAAGCCACCTGTTCTTTTCCATTTGAGGACATTTGGATGCTTAGCTTATGCTAGCACTCTTACAGCTGGCAGATTGAAGTTTGATCCTCGGGCTCGAAAATGTGTCTATCTTGGGCACAAAGATGGAACAAAAGGGTATATACTCTATGACCTTATCTCAAAGCAAATCTTCCTTTCCAGAAATGTAGTTTTGTATGAACAACACTTCCCTTTTTCCAAACACTACCCAACAATACCTACACCACACCCCTTTCCCTTAGCCACTGCCTTACCTACCCAATATGACAACCCCTGCCCCAGACCCACCACAACATTGGAAACTACACCTACACAGCCTTGTCAATCTGACATTCCTACTAGTACCATCGACACTAGCATTCTTCCTTCCCCTCATGTTCATACCGACACCAGTCTCATTGAAGTTTCCAATACAGATTTTCCCCATCCACAGAGACGTTCAACCAGAACAAAAACCACACCCAAATATCTCACAGACTTCCATTGCAACCTTACTAAGACCACTATCCTTTACCCAATTTCCTCTACAGTTTCCTATAACAGATGTTCCCAACCACATTCTACATTTTGTTTCAATATCAGTAGCTTTGTTGAGCCACGAACATACAAGCAAGCAGTACAATCACCCGAATGGATTGCAGCCATGAATGCTGAAATTGATGCTTTGAATAGAAATGAAACTTGGTCTTTTGTTGATTTACCATCTGATAAGCAACCTATTGGATCAAAATGGGTGTATAAGATCAAACATAATGCTGATGGCACTATTGCTAGACATAAAGCAAGGTTAGTAGCAAAAGGCTATAACCAAATCGAAGGATTGGATTATTTTCAGACTTTCTCACTTGTTGCTAAATTGACTTCCATTCGAGTTCTATTGTCTATTGCAGCAGCAAGCAATTGGTTTCTTGAACAGCTTGACATCAACAATGCCTTCCTTCATGGGGAGTTACTTGAGGATGTTTATATGTCAGTCCCAGAAGGCATCATTTCTCCTCATCCAGGCAAGGTATGCAAGCTGCGTAAATCACTATATGGTCTAAAACAAGCTAGTCGGTTGTGGAATGCCAAACTTACCACAGAATTGGTCCAGATTGGTTACTATCAATCATCTAGTGATCATGCTCTTTTTACCAAGAAAACAGCTGATTCTTTCACTGCCTTACTTGTCTATGTAGATGACATGATCCTTACAGGTAACAACATTGATGAGATACAGTTTTGTAAATCTCATTTAGATAATCTTTTCCAAATCAAAGATCTTGGCCCTTTAAAGTTTTTCCTTGGCTTGGAAGTGGCACGATCTCCTACTGGTATAATAGTGAATCAGCGAAAGTATGTCTTCGAAATGCTTGAGGAAACAGGATTGCTTGCAGCAAAACCTGTCTCCACACCAATCGAGCCTACTGTTCGTTTGCATCAGAACCAAGGAGACAAATGTTCTGATCCTTCTTTATATCGTCGAATTGTGGGGCGACTTCTCTATCTCACTAACACCAGACCGGACATTTCCTTCGCAGTCCAGCAACTTAGTCAGTTTGTAGCTTCTCCTACTACTGCTCATCTTGCTGCTTCTTTTTGTGTTTTGAGATACCTCAAAGGTTCCCCAGCCAAAGGACTTTTCTTCTCCTCCAAGAGTGACCTTACTCTCTCAGGTTTTGCTGATGCGGATTGGGGTACTTGCCCTGATACTCGCCGTTCTACTACTGGTTTCTGTGTTTTTCTTGGACCTTCCCTCATCTCCTGGAAATCCAAGAAGCAAACCACTGTTAGTCGATCTTCAGCTGAAGCTGAATACCGGGCATTGGCCACGTTGTCTTGTGAAGTTCAGTGGCTTACTTATCTTTTACGTGATTTTCAAGTTTCTATTCCTGGTCCAGCAATGGTTTATTGTGATAACCAAGCAGCGGTTCATCTTGCTCACAATCCTTCGTTTTATGAACGGAGCAAGCACATAGAACTTGATTGCCACATTACTCGCGAAAAGATTGTTCAAGGTTTAATACATCTGCTTCCTATCTCTTCAGCTCATCAGTTAGCAGACATGTTTACCAAGGGACTTCATCCATCTCCGCTCAAGAATTTCGTATCCAAGTTGGGTCTTGTAGATATCCACTCCCAACTTGAGGGGGGGGGTGATGAGATACAGTTTCACACTAACTATATACACTAACTATAGTTAATAGTTTGTTACTTGCAGTTAATAGTTTGTTACTTGTAGTTAGTTTTCTGTTTAGCTTCTGGTTAGCTTTTGTTAATAGTTAGTTTGTTACTTGTAGTTAGTTTTCTATAAGTACATGTCTTTGGTTGTAAATTAAAGTACTGATTCATTTTTCCCTTCATGTCAATACAAACACTCTTCTTGGTTTGTAAGAATTTGTTCTAATTCCTCCAGCATATTAATGTTATATAGTTCCAGTTTAAGCAATGGATGGAGCCTTTATGGAAAAATGTTAGCTTTAGCATAATCTTTTGGCTTGAAATATTAGTGTTGAATAAGCTACTAAGTTGTACTGAAATTTTTTAAAGGTTTGTATCTCAAATTTTATGTTTAGATTATCCTTTTGCAGAAATATTTGCAAACTTTTGAAATTGTTCTTGTCTTTCGAATTAGAAATTTAGTTGTATTTGTTCTAGTATTGTACAGACAATAACAAATACTCAATTGGTTCAATTCCTTAAAGGGTTATACAAAGTAGATTTGATGCCCATTGCTATTATTGGTAGCCCCTGTTTTGTCAAAGCTTGGTCTATGAAGTTTGAGAACCTTTAAATTTTCTTGATGACACATTTTCTTAAAGATGTATATTGGAATTAACTTCTGCCAATTAATTTAGCAAAAGCTTCGTATCATGGTTCTTTTCTCTCCATGTGTATACAATTATGCGTTCTTCATGACATTTCAGTTGCTATTCCTTTTTGTGATACATGAATTATATTTTCTGTAAGTGTGGACATGGAAAGTAACATCCTATAATATGGTTGGCCATCTTGTATTTATGACAGAGAGTTAAGCTTTGGTTATACCCAAGGTTTGAAGGCAATGTTTAATATGGTTGGCCATCATTGCTGAGAATATGTCTGCAAAAGAGATCCAAGGTTTGAAGGCAATGTTTACAAATATGTACACTGACAAAAGTGGTACAATCACCTATGAAGAACTAAAGGCAGGATTGCAAAGACTTGGCTCAAAGCTTACAGAGGCTGAAGTGAAACAGCTTATGGAAGCTGTAAGCTGTTCTTAACTCTTATTCTCTTCTTTTTCTTTTGTTTATAATTTTAAAGTTTTCCTAACTTAAATTCCTTGGCCTAAATTGCAGGCTGATGTAGATGGAAATGGCTCAATTGACTACATAGAATTCTTCACTGCTACAATGCATAGGCACAAGTTGGAAAAAGATGAACAACTTTTCAAGGCCTTCCAATATTTTGATAACGACAACAGTGGGTAAGTCCTTCATCTTGATTTCTTCTCCAACCTAGTCTTTTCCTTCAATTGTTTTTGATTTTGCGTTATGCCATCCATATGAATCTTTTGGTTATTGGGTTCAATGTTTCAACTTTCATTTACAAAATCATGAATTGATGAATAGCCAAACCTGGACTGGATTTTAGGTGCAATGACATGTTTTCTCTAGTTTTTCTTTGATTCTATTAGAGGTATATTACAAGAGATGATGTTGGTATCGGCAAGTGTACCGATCGCACAAGTAATAAAGTGATAAGTATAAGATCGTCTCCACAGGGATTGTAAAACAAGTACCACGATAACCAGTCCCCTTAAGTTGGACAAATCGATTGTTGTTGGTAAAATTTTGAATAAATTGAGTAACAATAAAACTAAAAGTAAAGACTTGTTTTTATATTTTTGTTAAAAGAAATAAAGTAGGAACGAGAATGAGTGATTTGTAAAAAGATGTGAGAAAACACTGCAGCCAGGGTACATTCACCAAATGATTCCACTTTTTACTCTGGATTGATTCACAATATTCATTTAATTTAATAACTCAGACAAATTATCATCTCAAAATAATTAGTTATAAGAGACTTGATCTAATGCTCCCCTTTTTCAAATCTTCAAATTGTCAAAAGTTCGCGCCTCCCATGCTGGCTGCGTGGTTCCCGCGCTGTGGGCGTGGGAGCCTCTGCCAATTTTTCCTTCCCCGCGCTGCAAGCGTGGTCACCGCGCTCTCAGCGCGGTCACCGCGCTCTCAGCGCGGTCACCGCGCTCTCAACACGGTGGCTTCTGTCCAATCTGAGTCTTTCACGCTACAAGTACCATTCCCACGCTTGTAGCGTGGGCTCCTAATTTTGCTTTGTCCTTTTTAACTCCAATTTGTGCATTTTTCTGTGAAAACAATATAAAATCAGTATAACACCTCATATTTAGATATTTGACAAATTTAACAGTTATTTTGCCTTTCTTGCATCAGATTGAGTCACATCCTTCCTCTTTTTGTCTTAGAATTCCTCATATGCTAATCGCATATCAGATGAACTAGAAACAACCATGAAAGAATATGGTATAGGTGATGAAGCCATAATCAAGGAAATCATATCTGAAGTTGATACAATTATATCTGAAGTGGATATAGATAACGTAAGCCTATTTTCAATTGGGTTGCTACAAGTTTTTTACTCTAGTCAAATAGTTAATGCTCAATCTCGTGGTTCTGCAGGATGGTAGAATCAACTATGATGAATTCTTTGCAATGATGAGGAGTGGAAACCAACAACAAGGAAAGCTATTCTAAATCACACTATCTAACCAGACTATGTGTCTGGTATCAAAGATCACCCTAGTAAAAAGGTTTATACTTATACCAAAAAAAAAGGTTTATACTTATGAGAAGTACTTCAGAAAGTTTTTTTTTATCACTCATAGGCATGTAAAGCTTGACTTTTAGTCAATTCTCTTTGTTTCATTTTTGGTTTCTTTTTCTTTTCACTGACATTCTGTTTCTGAGTCCTCTTTAAATTTGTTTTGGACACTTGAGGAGTATAAACTCACATAGCAAAGGTGATATCTCAATAAGATTATACAAGCTTTTGCACTTGAAATCATCAGCTTCTATTGTTTATTAAGTATTGCATGCTACAAGGAGAGTGGCTTATAGGTCAAGCCACACCTTGTTTTGGATACTGATTGTGACAACTAGTATAACTATGTTTCATCATTTGATGCAACCACTTTAATTAAACCACACCTAGATTGCTTGGAGTTAACTGGTTTGGATTGTGACAATGACAATACCATCTTATTTTCATTGTAAGTGAAAGTAAACTGGCCTTGAAGGCCCAAACATGTGAGAGGGAAAAACAAAAAATTCCAAGCAGAAACACACATGCATAGAAGTCTCATGCTTTAAGGCAGCATGATGTTACCTTTGTTTGTGATCTGAACACCAAGGAGATTAGTGTCAGGTTTGAAGGGTTCAAACCCTCTAACGTCGATCCACACCACCCACGTCAAGATTCAAGAACTCCTTCTTGAAAGCCACCAAATGACCACCACTGAGAGGCTTGCTATGCGCTCAATAGGTGAAGAAGGAGGCTAGGTTTATCTTTTTAGAAGAGCTGAAGACTTCACAAGAGTGGTGCATAGAATGGAGTAGAATTGGCTAGGTGTTCTTGTGAAAACCCTAAGGAGAATTTTCCCCACTTATGCGCACAAGAGAGTGTGGGAGAGAATGAGAGAATTTTCCAATTCAAAATTCAACCCAAAGTTGCGCACAACCAAGAGGAGATAAAGGAGTTGTTGCAATTCAAAATTCCCAACAACTTCCCTTTGAATACTTATGAGATTAGGTCTTTATCTAATCAAGATTATAACCTAATGGTCATCACATGACCATCCCTACTCTGCGCCCCATTTAGTCCCAAAAGGAGTCCAGATACGTTGAGTAGTTGCATTCAAATTTGTACCAACTCACTCACTGATTCTCTCAACCAACCAAATCTGAATTGGAGCATATTTGGTTGACAAGATGACATTCATCTCCAACCAAAAGTGGCGCACCAAATCATCTTTGGATGAGATCAAATATCTTCTCTTGATGCAGGGGATTTGTTCCAACAAGATCTCATCTTATCCTTTTGTTATGAAATAACTTTTCATAGCCAATTCTAATTCGAATTCAAACATTTAAATTCAAATGTTAAAACATTTAAATTTAAAACTCAAATTCAAAACTCAAATTTCAAATTCAAAATTCAAAATTCAAATTCAAAATTTCAAATTTCAAAATTCAAATTTTAAATTCAAAATTCGAATTTCAAAATTCAATTTCAAAATTCAAATTTCAAATTCAAAATTCAAATTTTAAATTTTTGATAATTAATTTAGCTAATTAAATTAATTAGTAATGTCTTGGACATCCAAGCCCATTACATGAACCATGCGCCCTCTTCCCTTTAAGTGGGCTTCAAAACAGCTTCTTGGGCTAACAACCATTATTAGGCTCAATACCTTTAATGTTAGATCATCATGACTATAAGGTGTTAGTGTGTGACCCATTAGGTTCAACATAGCCACTGACATAAATGGTCTCGGACCCAACAAGCCCACAACTCATTTAATGACAACACAGAGCACTAGCAATGCTTTGTTGCCCCAGAGCTAGTTAGATTAATGACTTGATCATCCTATTACACATATTTGGTTGCCGTATGTATTTCCTTTCGTCTCGGTTACCTTCCCATTAACCTAGGGTAAGGAAATGTATCAACCCTTGCGGTTTAGGGTAAACTTTATTCGAAATAGGGAATCTTCAATTTACTGACTCTAAAGGAAGATCATCTCATGATCTCTTTTACTATGCATAGATTCCCGAGTCCCTGTAAATGTCATCCCGATTTCTACGATTTACAGATAACATAATCTCTCACAGAGATTTGACGAATTCACTCAGCTTATCACCCTAGCCCTGTGCTCTTTCAGGACAAGCCCAACAATATACCTATGAGTCTTCATGTTCCAGGCAGACGAGATATACAATCAAAGCATGCCTTCTAGAACACAGTCTAGGTAATAACTTCTAGTCTAAGGAAAGACATACCCAAATATAAAGAGACTACTCTAATGATACTATCTGTGAGATTTCAGCATAGGGTCTCTTTGTGGGTCTGTTCAGTGCGAGCTATATCCTTATAGGTCCACCCATGACTTTAGCTAAGACATCTCCATATCTGTAGCATATGAGGTCTTTATCTTTTATCCATATGCAAGTAGATAAGTCGTGCTAGTCTTACCCTAGATCACTGATCCCCATTCTCAGTGTCTCTAGACTAGGAACATAAAATTAGGAATAAACGTGCAGTATCCTTGAATCCTCATGATCGTGATCTCATCACAGATATTCAAGAGATACCTGTTCTAAGGGGTTTATCCAGTTTGTTCATATTATATTAACAATAATATCGAGACATAATATGGAACAGGATAAAGAGTGCTTATTATTTATTTGCGACAAAAAAGTCTACTCAAAAAATTATCTCTAGGACACCCATATACTAACAGTTAGAACAATGAAAGTGAGATTGAGTTTGCAAAGGACATGTTAGTGAATAGTGACAACAATAAACCTGAAAAAGACAGGCATTTTAATAAATGTGTTTGCAAGAATAAGGAAGTCAATCTAGATAGCTTTGTCCTTTTTATTTAATTTATTTGATTGAAAACTAAGTAGCTACATTCAAAATATTTTTATTGAAACAACTATTTATATGAGGCGAGTTTTTTTTTTGGAAATATCACCCTAGCCCTGTGCTCTTTCAGGACAAGCCCAACAGTATACCTATGAGTCTTCATGTTCCAGGCAGACGAGATATACAATCAAAGCATGCCTTCTAGAATACAGTCTAGGTAATAACTTCTAGTCTAAGGAAAGACATACCCAAATATAAAGAGACTACTCTAATGATACTATCTGTGAGATTTCCGCATAGAGTCTCTTTGTGGGTCTGTTCAGTACGAGCTATATCCTTATAGGTCCACCCATGACTTTAGCTAAGACATCTCCATATATGTAGCATATGAGGTCTTTATCTTTTATCCATATGCAAGTAGATAAGTCGTGCTAGTCTTACCCTAGATCACTGATCCCCATTCTCAGTGTCTCTAGACTAGGAACATAAAATTAGGAATAAACGTGCGGTATCCTTGAATCCTCATGATCGTGATCTCATCACAGATATTCAAGAGATACCTGTTCTATTCCAAGGGGTTTATCCAGTTTGTTCATATTATATTAACAATAATATCGATATATAATATGGAACAGGATAAAGAGTGCTTATTATTTATTTGCGACAAAAAAGTCTACATCTAATGTCCTTTATTTAATCAAAAAATTATCTCTAGGACACCCATATACTAACAGTTAGAACAATGAAAGTGAGATTGAGTTTGCAAAAGACATGTTAGTGAATAGTGACAACAATAAACCTGAAAAAGACAAGCATTTTAATAAATGTGTTTGCAAGAATAAGGAAGTCAATCTAGATAGCTTTGTCCTTTTTATTTTAATTTATTTGATTGAAAACTAAGTAGCTACATTCAAAATATTTTTATTGAAACAATTATGTATATGAGGCGAGTTTTTTTTTGGAAACTGATCACAATTACCTCTTTGAGGCGAATCAGAACCCTCTGGTATTCCCACGGGTTCGAATCTTTGAGCCGTCTATGCGACTAATCCAGAGTTCGGGTGCAAGTCCAAGGATTATGCCCCTCCCCAGATGTTGTTGGTGGGATTCGAACCGAAGTCCTCTCCCACCACTCAGTTCCCATGCTACCAACTGAGCCACCACACTTGGTTATATGAGGCGAGTTGGTCATGCAATGAATAGCAAAAAAGTAGAAAGAAAAAAGAATGTTCAGGGTTGATTACTTCAACTGTGAATACAAGTGCCGTATGCAATGCATGCCTCAAAACTAAAGGCGTTTATTTAATTTTAATTTTTTGAAATTTTTCCTCTTAACAGTAAATCGAGCCTAATATTTTCGTGCGGATAATACTGAAAAGTATAGTCATTCCCTTGTAAATATTATTTGATCAGAAAAACTAAGACCTTTATAGAATAAACCCTCCATATAAATGATATAATATGACTAAAACTCATTTTTACGACACAATAAAATACTTTTCACAGTGAAATAATTATGATGTCCTCAACTATTTTTCTTAAATCATTTTTCGTAAATAATGTGCTAAACTTATTTTACAGTTCAACAATCTCCCTTTTTTTCTCAACATCAAATATAAAAGTAATGGACAATTATATTCAAAGGTTCGAAAATAAAACTATTTTGATTAAGAATCAATAACCAAATTGAAAGCTGGCTAAGTAGTGATAAGGGTTTTGAATAAAAGGGTTAATTTGGTAATAACAACGGGTAAAGGGTAAAATATCTTCAAAACAAGGTTAATTTGGTAATAACAATCTTTTTCCTCATCTATATGATACCTACATCCAAATATAGACTTTATAAATGCTACCTAATTTGCCCGGTAAAATGTTTTCCTTCACAACAATTTTTTTTTTTTTTTTACATTTTCCTACCAAACTCATTTTCCAACCATTTCCCTAATAATTATATTTCCCTAACATTAAAAAAATTTCTTCTCAACCAAACGCCCCATAAGAAAAAATATCCATAATATGCTCAATGCATTTTTTTCTCTTAAATTCTCAAAAAATATTTTTCTCTTGAATGCTCAGAAACCTTTGAATAAGGACTCAAGGTATATGATATAGATTTTTTCTCAAAATCAAATCCTAAAAAATATCAAAATTATTGTGATTTTAAAAAAAAAATCAAAATATATTTTTGAAAATAAAATCAAAATCGTCAAAATATTTTTGAAAAATAGATAAAATCAAATCAAATCTTTTAAAAAGGAAATTTATCTCAAAAAAACTTTTTCCTTTTCAAATAAAAAATTATCTTGAAAATCTATTTTGATTAAAAATAAAACTTTTAAATCTTCTTTTTTTAATTTCTAAAACTTTAAAAAATTTAACCCAATGCATGATCAAGATTCACCTTATCCAACCATTACATGAAATCTAATATTTTATCTTGCAGCTTCTGACTTTCATGATTTCATTACAATTGTATTGCATTTTCTTCATTATAATTCATTAGAAACTATGTCCTGCAATAACTTTTTAAAAATTAAACAAAATATTAGATAATTTAACTTCTCTTATTTGTTATCATCAAAATTAAACAAAGTGTGAACCTCTCCCACGTATAATCGTACAACAGAATGATTGTAGAATGAGAAAACTCTAACATCTTCCTCATCTTAAGTACATACTACAACAAAATTGCTTGTACTTTAAGACGTGACTAATAATAATCAAAATATATTTGCAAAGAAATAAACATAATTTATATTTTGCTTAAAATTATTTAACACCGACAATATTTATAAATTATAAATGCGTTGATTAGTCTATGTTTCTGTTGTGTGTATATTGTATAAAGTTATACACGTATATGCCACAGCATCGGCATGATCGTTGATGGCTTTTGTTATAATGTGCATATGATATTTTAGGCACAATGATTTCTTTATGTTATAATATAGGGGTAGATTATATTTACAAATTTTTTTGTTTACAAACTCTTACAAATTATACTATATTCTCTCGGGAGAATAAAACTATTACAAACCGCACTATGTTCTCTCGGGAAAATATAGTGTAATTTGTAAAAAAATTCCAAAAAAGTTTGTAAACGGTCCTATCCCTATAATATATGATATTATTGTGTTTGTATTGTCAATATTATATGTATTTATTATTTTTTTATTGATTTAGGATGTTATTTGATCATAATCATAAGTTACAATTTTTTTTATGGGGAAGTTATATTTACAAACTTTTTATTTTTAAACTCTTACACTTTTATTGAAGTATGACCGGTTATACTTCAATCAAGAGTGTATGACTAGTCATACGTACTGCAATTTGTAAAAAAAAGTTGCAAACAGATCCTTCCCCATTTTTTATTGGTTTTGATTGAAGCTCGACAAATCAGGATATAATAAAAAAATAATAATAATATCATACTGATATTTCTATAACAACTCTGCATGAATTTCAAATGAAAGTCGCACAAAGAATATAATAAATAAAAAATCTATAAAAAAATATAATAAATATGCTTTTTCGTTGATATGATTATTAATTCTTTTTTAGTATTATGTAAATTTTTTTATTTTTTATTTTTAGGTGATAGGCCACGTCACTATGTGTCTATGATATAAAATTCCTTATCTTATGCAATTTAAAACTAACTAAGCCCATAGAAATATCAGTTAAAAGTACAATATGGTCGGACAAAATGTCAACATGAATACTATTAATAATAAATTCAAATTTAAAATAAAAAATAATTTTTTTTGGATAAAACTCTATAAATTAAGTATTAGGATAAGACTGGATGTAATTATAAATTATAGATTAAAATGAATAAACTTAAACAACAATGAATACTTAATTAAGTCAATTTTTTTAGTATAATAAATAGTGCAAAAACTTTATAAAAAAAAAATAGTGCAAAAAAAAATGTCCGTCAAGTGTTGACTCTCGGCCAATCGTGATTAAAATTATCCTTAAACATACAATTACTTGCCAAATAAATTTTACTAGCATAAGATGAAATTACTCAATTAAAACAAGGATGAGGAAAGTTTTATTTTTTTATTTTTTTTTATTTTTTTGCTGTCATTGGTACTGAAGGATCTAAATAATTAAAGAAAATATTCTAATTTCCAAAAACAAAAAATATTTTAGTGTATGTGAGTGGAACCTTACCAAAAGGAATCCGTTATATTTTAGAATTCAAACCAATTCATTACTATTGTAAATTGTATTCAGTGTTTTATACCAAAAAAAAAAAAAGAAAAAAAAATTGTATTCAGTGTTTGGTTGAAAATCATACCAATTGTACACCCAATAATTTATATTTATGACAAATCTCAATGTAATTGATTTGCAATATAATATGAGATAGGTTATATTTACTACATATTTTCTTTATTACCTCTTATTACTAAATCTTAACTGTTGATTTCCGTCAATCTGACGGTTATAATTTATGGGGTCATATTTATTAATTAATTATTAATTTGTAATAAATTATAACCGTTAAATTGACGGAAATCAACGGTTAAGAAGGTTCTGTTAGTGTTATTTTCTCTATAAACCAATCTCACTGGTCTCATTCCTCCCGGGCAAGAAGTTTTTGTCGCTTTAAGCAAATGGAGAGCCATCAGTATGGATCCAAGGTAATCTTCGCCATTTGTCTATTCAAAGCTTTACATATATATCGTTTTGCTTTATGTATTGTTCTTTAGGGTTCGTCACTTCTGTAACAACAGCGGATTAAATTTTTTACTGAAAATATATTTACACTAGGATTCATATGCCGATTCTGAAATTAAAAAAATAAAAATAAATTAGAATCCACATGTGTATCATGACTTTCTATGTGTTGCTATAAAATCTCTCATATGCAACAATATAAGAAGTGCTCAACCCTTATTTTTATTCCTTTCGTCATGTATATACTTTTAGATTTCTACTATGGTTATTGATTTCGGCTTCTCAAAGGATATGACAAGCATGTTGCTGCAATTAAAGGGTATGTCATGTCTGTCAATATTATTGTTAATCATCCTATATTTCCATGTATTGACTAATTTTGTGACACTTCGATTCACTTAAAAAAAAATGACCAGGGGTGGAATCTATTTCCATTGATCCAAATGAAGGGAAGGTAAAAGTTGTGGGCAACATAAATCCCACGATGGTAATCAAGGTTCTTCAGGAGATGGGTAAAAGGGCACAACTTCGGTCGTTTCACAAATCACCAAAGCAAAGCAGAGCTGGTTCTTGCCCCAAACACAAAAACACTTCTCATTGTTGCTGTGAGAGTGATTCTGATGAAAAATGGAAGAAGGAAAGTGAGAATGATTCTGATGATTCTAGTGATTCTGATGAAAAATGGAAGCAGGAAAGTGAGAGTGATTCTGATGAAAAATGGAAGAAGGAAAGGTACAAAAAAAGGCGTAGCAGAAAAAATGTAGCACCACAACAACCATTCACTAGTTACCATCCACCAATGCCACATTATGAACCAGTGATGTATGCAAGACCAATGTCATGGTACCAACCAGAGCCAGTGCAATATGCAAGACCATATATGTATCCCAGCCCAATGTCTTGGTGTTACGGCCCATCAATCAGACCCACTCACTACTATTGGGCCTAACGTAGTGGGCTAACCACCATTATTAGAATTTAGGCCCATTTAATTTACCTTAACATAATAGTTAGTTTCAAGCATTTATCTGAATTCCAGTATTCAATTTATTTGAGTAAATATACATTTCAATCATCTTAGCATAGTTATCGTTTGCATTATCTTAGCTTAGTATTTGATTTCAAATGTAAAATTGACGTTTATTAAGCCTGGTAATCAGGATATTAGAATTTTAACTTGTAGTTGTTTGATTTTATCTTTTTATACCACATGTCCAATGTCTTCTTTTCCTTTATGCCATAAACCTAAAAAGTCAGCCACAGATACTATTAACCTATAAAGCTACATATGTCCCGCATGGGTTTTGTGGAATTGACTGCAATATTCGATATTCTATACCTTTATATTTGATATGAGCAAACCATGCTATGTCCTAAGCTTTTGCACGTTATTATAGTCCCATTAGTCCAGCAAAACAAAGTGAAAAATTGTTAGGCTAATGTCAGAAATTCTACTATAGTTGAGATATGAAATATTAGATGAAATATCGGAATGTAACTAAATATGTGCACGATCAAGCATATTCACTAGACTCATATGCATGTTTTCATTGGGTATTCCAAGAAAATTTCAAATATGAATTTATGGGTTTATTAGATGAAATTTAAAAAACTCTCAAATTATTTTCGATCGATACTTTGAAACATTAAATTGCTTTTGGCTTTTTGAAAAACAAGTTTTTAGTGATCTATTGACACAAAAATCATTTGAAACTATTTTCTATAGTGAAGGAATTTCGTTCGTAAATGTGTTGTTATGAAACATAGGGGTTCATATTATGAAAGTTTTAATCTTTCTTTAAATCGATATTGTTTCATTGATGTAAAATGAAAATTGGTTTAGAGGTTTTTGTTTCCCTATAGTTTTTCCACTGTTTCATATTGATTTTAATACAAAAATCACACATTTTTATGCCAAAAAAAAAATACGACCAATAACTTGAAAAATCATTTTTTAAAACTTCTAAAAACTCTCAAAAGTCGCTTAAAAATATGCTGTTTTGAGATGGATTAGATTAAAATCTTGTTGTGTTGTTGTTTCATTTGTTGTTTTTGAGCTTTGACGAAGCTTCCGTGGCGGAACCCGATTTCGAGCGGATCGAACCACCAAAGTTGGCTTAGTTAAAATATAACATACAAGTTGGCTTCAGCTGGGAGGACGTTTATATAATATTTTTTTTTTTGGTTACAGCAAGGGGCAATGCCCCCACAAAAAAAAGAAAAGCAAACAAGAAGGAAGGAAAAAAAATAGAACAAGAAACAGCAGAAAACAAAACATCAAACACTAGCAGAAAGCCAGGAACAAGCATCATCCTGTATTTCTCCTAGCAGCCACCTTATTCAGACCCGGATCCAAAAGATCAGCAGCAAGAAGATTTAACAGATCGCTGTGAGGGGAGGAGATTGATTTGAGCCCAAAGGAATCATCCAAAGCCTTCTTCGCAATCCAATCCGCACAGGTGTTGCTACTCCTAGGAATTTTATTCAATAAGATAGTCCACTCTTTCATTAAAAAGACTCGAATCTTAGCTACCAATGGCAGCTTTCGAGTATCATTACCATGATTGGTAAGAAGGCAAAACGCTTGAGAAGAATCAGTTTCCAACACTAGTTTCCTCCAGCCATGCTTCCAGGCGAAATCAAGTCCATAGAGGAGAGCCCAAAGTTCAGCATACAGAGGAATGCAAGAGCCAATGAAGGCTGAGAAACCGCCACACCATAATCCATTCCTATCCCTCAAGAGACCACCACAAGCTGCCCGATTACCTTGCACAGCCCCATCCACATTTAATTTCAGAAAGTCCTCCGCAGGCCTAATCCACGATGTAGGAAGTTGAGAGTGAGAAGTTCCTGAAAATGTTTTTTTAAACTTAGCCAAACAGAACCTATTTTCCTCAATTTCTACAGCAATAGCCTTTGAAGGATCCTCAGGACGCTGGAAACCTTCTTCGTGAATTTCCTTATTCCTCCATAACCACAAAAAGTAGCAAGTGGTAAAGAAAGAGTCTCTCCAATCCTTGAGGTTTCTGTTGTTTGAAGTGAGATTCAGAATCATCCACTCCCTAAAAGAAATCACAGTGAGGAAACTTGGTGGAAGAGGGTGCAACATGGGCAACAACCAGCACTTTCTTGCCTTCCAACAATCTCTAAACACATGAAGGCAATCTTCAATCACTTCAGGGCAGAAAGGGCACTTATTGGAACTACCACTCCACTTTGATATTGACTCTCTTGTTAACATTCTATCATGAAGCATTTTCCAGATAAGCATTTTGACTCTTTCCTTGCCTTTCCACTTCCAAATACGGTCCCAATAGTCAATGGGGGAAGAATTGCTAGAATCTAACAAGTTATTGTATGCCAGCTTAACTATGGAATGCCCAGGGTTCCAGTTAGTCCAAGCTATGCTATCCTCCTCGGCTTCATCATCTGGATGAGGAATGGCAAGAATTTTGTTCACCACATTAAGGTCAAAATGGTTCACAAGATAATGTCCATTCCAGCCTCCTTCAGAAAGGAAAATACTGTTGCTAATCTTTAAATCCAAGACCTCTTGAGAAGGAAGGGTATGAGTATGAGCAAGGAGGTTTGGGCTGAGACCAGTCCAATTGTCTTTCCAAAAACCAATCTTCTTGCCATTACCTATTTGCCAAGAAGTATTGCTTATCATTTGAGGCCAGACCTTACAAATGCTTTTCCACAAGTGAGAATCATAAGGTTTACTAACTACCTCTTTTAGCATATCTTTTCTCCTGCCATATGTGGATAGCAAGACTTGGACCCAAAGCTGAGATGGAGACTGAACCATATTCCAAGCACACTTTTGGATGAAAGCTTCATTCTGGATGCGGAGATTGAGAATACCTAACCCACCCTGGTTTTTAGGGAGTTGAAGGTGTTCCCAACCGATTGCATGATGCTTCCTATGAACCTCAGTATCTCCCCAAATGAAATTCCTTTGCTTCTTTTCAATTTCTTCACAAATACCCACAGGTAATAAGCTGTTTTGCATGTGGAACATAGGGATAGTGGAGATGACCGATTTTGCTAGAGTCACTCTACCTGCCATAGATAGACACTGATTTTTCCAACCATTGACCCTATTGTTAACCCTATCCATGATTTCTCCATAGTGAAGTTTACTAGTCCGGCCATGTTTCATTCTGTATCCCAGGTATCTGCCCAAGTTTTTTGTTTGAGCAAAACCACTAATCTTCACTATCTCATTAGCAACATCAATTGGAACATTTTTGGAGAAGAAGATATTAGATTTTGGGTAACTCACCTTCTGACCAGACATGATCCCAAACTTTGTGAGGCACTCCATTACTGTCTTGATTTGGTCAATTTTGGCTTCTCCAAAGAGTAACAAATCGTCAGCGAAGAGGAGATGAGATATGGATGGTCCACCTCTACCAGCTGCCATTGGCTTCCACTCTTTCTTTGCAATTGCATCAGAAATCAAGTGTGTCAGTTTTTCCATACAAAGCACGAAAATGTAGGGAGATATTGGATCTCCTTGCCTCAAACCTCTACTCGGAAGGATGCTACCAGCCTTGGAACCATTCCAGAGGATTTCAAGCTCAGCTGAAGTGATGCACTGCATTATGATATTCACCAGAGATTCTGGGATGTTTATCTCAGACAACACTTTATATATAAAATTCCAAGACATCCTATAATAGGCTTTCTCTAAGTCGATTTTGATTGTGAAGAATCCCCTTTTCCCCTTCATTCTATTCATAGAGTGAACCATCTCTTGAGCAATGATAATATTGTCCTGGATTTGTCTTTTAGGAACGAAACTGACTTGTTGAGGAGAAATCAATTTGTTGAGAAGGGGTTTCAGCTTGCTCACTATAATCTTGCTGATACCTTTATAAAGAACAGAACACAAAGCAATCGGGCGAAATTGGTTAATCTTTTCTGGTTTTTCCAGTTTTGGAATGAGAACCAGAAAGGTTTTATTTAGATCCTTCACCTCATTCGGCTTCTCCCAAATCTGATGCACACAATCAACCACTTGCTTTTTCATAATATCCCAGTTTTTTTGGAAGAAAAAAGCTGGGAAGCCATCTGGACCAGGAGCTTTGAGAGCATTCATGGAGAAGAAAGCTTCCTTGATACTCAATTCCGAGATAGGATCCTTCAAGGTTGTCAACTCAGTCTCCTCTAATGCAGGCCAGCAAGTATTGGTGACTTCCCAAGGTCTGGAGTGATCTTCTTCAGTAAAAAGATTAGTGAAGAAATCATGAATAATCTTGTTCAGGCTGTCTTCTTCTCTAACCATATGACCCTCATCATTCTTGAGCTCTAAAATTTTGTTTCTGGCTCTTCTAATTATGGTAGTTGTATGATAGAATCTTGTGTTACGATCCCCATCCTCAATCCATTTGCATCTAGCCTTTTGAAACCAAAGAGCTTCTTCTTGTTCTAAAACTCTATTCAACTCATCCTGAAGAGCAAAATCAAGATCAGATTGGGCAATATCATGCTGGTTGGTGTGGTTAATCTGGGTCTCTTGGATTCTTTTTAAAAGGTAATCCTTCCTAACTTGGATACAACCAAAAACTCTTTTATTCCAAGATTTAAGCGGATCAATTAGGTTTTCCAGGCAAGTGACAATCTTGGTATGGTGGTTCCAGATAAACTTGAGAAAGTGAACAAAAGTGCTATGACTCTGCCAAGCTACCAGGAATCTGAAAGGTCTCTCTTTCCACTGGTTCTCATTGGGGAAAAGAGAAAGAAGAAGAGGATTATGATCTGAGTTTAGTCTTGGTAAAGCTCTAACATCCGCATCTCCAAAAGTGGTTCTCCAAGCTGCATTTGAACAAATTCTGTCAAGTCTCTTGAAGACTCTATCAAGATGAAGCCATTTGGGTCCCCTCCAAGTGAATTTAGAGCCTCTACAACCCAGATCCAGCATATGGCAGTCATTTAACATGTAGGAAAACTTCTGACATCTAGCAATATTCACAGGGGCTCCCCCTCTTTTCTCTTTTGAGGAAGCTATCTCATTGAAATCCCCCATCATGGCCCAGGGTCCCGTCATGCTACCACTGATTCTTCTCAGATCCGTCCAAAGCTCATCACGGACTTCCTCTCTAGGATTGGCATAAACCACAGTGAGATGAAAGGAAGGACCATGATTAACAGAACAAGACAAGTGAATGAATTGATTAGATTTCTCTATGACAGATATATTGAACCTTTCTTCTTTCCAAAGAATCCAAATACCACCAGAAAAACCAATAGCATCTACTAGAACATACTGGTTGAAACCAAGTTGTTTTATTTTCTTCAGGGCTGCTACACCACTGATCCTAGGCTCTAGGATGACAACCATGCCAATCCTATACTTTTTGATGAGATTTCTTAGGGATGTCTTAAAGGACTTTTTTGCAGCACCCCTAACATTCCATACAAGGCAATTCATTAAATAACTAAATTGGTCCCAGGTTTACAAAGTACCTGGTTACTTTGTGTCCTATGCTCAGAGGCATCTTCCCTGTTTGGATTCTCCATCTCCATCCCATCTTCTGAAGCTCTATCTGGAGGTTCAGCTTTCCACGAGGTCTCCTCACTGCCCGAATTGGAAATTTCCATCTCTGCAGGAATGGCAACAGTCTCACATAGCTCACCAACATCCTGACCACCCTCAATGTTTGTTGACTGAGTGGCAGCTATCTTGGAACAAAGCTCTATTTCAGTTTCCACATTGGATTGAGCCTTACTATTAATGATGATAGTATGGGCTGGAGATTCTTGCCTTGGTTTGCTCTTCCAAGTTGTCTTATTGGATGAAGGGAGCTCTATTGGTTTGGAGCTAGACCCACTTTGAGGAGATGCAGTGGTGAACACAAAGGAATTGATCTTGTCTTTCCCTTTAGTTTTATGACTGTTTTTACCTGTGGCTTTTTTTTCCCCAGACTGGAGCTTCACATTAGCTGCTGGGCTACTGAGCAGAGAGGAGCTGCCCCCCTTGTTCTCCTTTTGTTCCCCCAGAAGGGTTTTCGAAACTGAGCTAATCAGCTCTGTATTTTCAGGATCCTTCCTTATCTCCTTTTTCTGGTTAGAGGAACTCCCATTATTAGAGATATCAGCTCCAAAAGTTCGCTCTTCTTTTGTATCCTTCATCTTTTGAGAGAAATTTTTCGGGAATTTCTTCTTCTGCACAACCATCCAGGGCCCCACACTCTGGTTCTCTGAATTTTTTTCTGTATCAGACACATTCGTGCTCCGATTAGGTTGCACTTCAGCAGGGTTCACATTCTGATTGCATTGCTCTTTATTGTGCCCATACTTTCCACACTTTACGCAAATTAAGTAAAGACTCTCGTATTCCACCTTAAAGATTCTATCCTCCAGAATATATTCTCCTCTCAGGGTTTTGGATAAATCCAATTCAACACAGACTCTCGCAAATTTCCCCCTATCACCCGTAGATGTATTTCTATCAACCTTTAACACTTTCCCAATAGTATCACCAATGATTTTCAGAAAAGACATCACACAGAATTCTTGGGGAATACCTGGAAGACGAATCCACGCAGCAATTCTATGAATGTTGGCTTTGAATGGATCAAAAAAAGGTTCCCACTTCCTGATTGCCAGATAGTGCCCCATCAAAACCCATGGGCCGCCGGTAAGAGCCAGGTTCAGATCTTCAACGCTTGTGAACTTCACCGAGAAGAAATCATTTCCTAAGTCGGCTACAGTTAGAGGACCCGCTTTTGCCCATAGGTTAGCAAGCTTGTCTTCATATACATCACTCCTACCTTCTTGCCCAGAAGTTTGACTATGATTGCATTTTTCCAGGGGCTTCTAAGTCTTTGTTTAGCTTCCTCCGTGCATCTTATTCTCACTGACCCATCTGCTCCGTAAATGGTCTGGAACCCTTGTTCATTGATTACCCCTAGACTCGGGTCAAGAGGTTCACTCACTTCCTCTGTTAGATCGGCTTGCCAAGAGTCTTCTTCACCCTTAGTATTGTCGCTGGATCTAAGGGCTGCAGCGAAAGACATCATTTTCCCAGAGGGAATACGTTCAGAGATGTTGCCTAAACTTGCACCTCTGTTAGATGAATCTGGAGAAAATTCCTCTCCGTTTTTGGAACGCTTGATACTCTTCCTCATTAGATCGTTTGATTCAGGTTGTGTTGTTGTTGATGCTGGACCGCCGTGACTTTCGTTGGAGGAACCCATCTCGTTTGCCCTAGCAGAGAGAAAAACATAGGATGCTTTCTTTCAAAACATAGGATGCTCTCTTAACGTTTATATAATATTTGTTTGGTTTGAAGATGAGTATGATATTGAAAAAAAAAAAAAAAAAATTGTTCCTATATGTGTTTCTCTGTTTCGCTTTCTCATCGACTTGCCTTCTTAGAAGGCAACCCACAATGAAGGTGGGAGGAAATTGCTTATGAGGATAAGAATTCTGTTCATGTTGTGATGGAGCTATGTGCTGATGGTGAACTTTTTGATAGGATTATTGCCAAGGGTCATTACAGTGAAATTACATAAGAATTCAAAATATCTTTTTGAAAATAAAATCAAAATCGTCAAAATATTTTCGAAAAATAGATAAAATAAATCAAATCTTTTAAAAAGGAAATTTATCTTAAATAAACTTTTTCCTTTTAAAATAAAAAATTATCTTGAAAATATATTCTGATTAAAATTAAAACTTTTTAAATCTTCTTTTCTTAATTTCTAAAACTTTAAAGATTTTAACCCAATAGATTCACCTTATCCAACCATTACATGAAATCTAATATTTTATCTTGCAACTTCTGACTTTCATGATTTTTTTTTTTTTTTTTTGGTATTCTGACTTTCATGATTTCATTACAATTGTATTGCATTTTCTTCATTATAATTCATTAGAAACTATCTCCTGCAATAACTTTTTAAAAATTAAATAAAATATTAGATAATTTAACTTCTCTTATTTGTTATCATCAAAATTAAACAAAGTGTGAACCTCTCCCACATATAATCGTACAACAGAATGATTGTAGAATGAGAAAACTCTAACATAAATGTCTTAAGTACATACTACAACAAAATTGCTTGTACTTTAAGACGTGACTAATAATAATCAAAATATATTTGCAAAGAAATAAACATAATTTATATTTTGCTTAAAATTATTTAACACCGACAATATTTATAAATTATAAATGCGTTGATTAGTGTATGTTTCTGTTGTGTGTATATTGTATAAAGTTATACACGTATATGCCACAGCATCGGCATGATCGTTGATAGCTTTTGTTATAATGTGCATATGATATTTTACGCGCAATGAATTCTTTATGTTATAATATATGATATTATTGTGTTTGTATTGTCAATATTATATGTATTTATTATTTTCTTATTGATTTAGGATGTTATTTGATCAGAATCATAAGTTATAATAAATTTTTACGGGGAAAGTCATATTTACAAACTTTTTATTTTTAAACTCTTACATTCTTATTGAAGTATGACCGATCATACTTAAATCAAGAGTGTATGACCGGTCATACTTAGTGTAATTTGTAAAAAAAATTGCAAATGAATACTTTTCCATTTTTTATTGGTTTTGATTGAAGCTCGACAAATCAGGATATAATAAAAGAAAAAAATAAAAAATAATATCATACTGATATTTCTATAACAACTCTGCATGAATTTCAAATGAAAGTCGCACAAAGAATATAATATATAAAAAATCTATAAAAAAAGAATATAATAAATAAGTTTTTTCGTTGATATAGAAAAATAAAAACTCATCACCAACATCATGTCAACAAAAGCAATCATAGATATGATTATTAATTCTTTTTTAGTATTATGTAAATTATTTTTATTTTTATATTTTAGGTGATAGGCCACATCACTATGTGTCTATGATATAAGATTCATTATCTTATGCAATTTAAGACTAACTAATCCCACAGAAATATCAGTTAAAAGTACAATATGGTCGGACAAAATGTCAACATGAATACTATTAATAATAAATTCACATTTAAAATAAAAAATAAACTTTTTTTTTGGATAAAACTCTATAAATTAAGTATTAGGATAAGATTGGATGTAATTATAAATTATAGATTAAACCGAATAAACTTAAACAATAATGAATACTTAATTAAGTCAATTTTTTTAGTATAATAAATAGTGCACAAACTTTATAAAAAAAAATTAGTGCAAAAAAAATGTCCGTCAAGTGTTGACTCTCGGCCAATCGTGATTAAAATTATTCTTAAACATACAATTACTTGCCAAATAAGTTTTACCAGCATAAGATGAAATTACTCAATTAAATCAAGGATGAGGAAAGTCTTATTTATTTATTTTGATGTCATTGGTACTGAAGGATCTAAATAATTAAAGAAAACATTCTAATTTCCAAAAACAAAAAATATTCTAGTGTATGTGAGTGGAACCTGAAATCCATGACTTAATTACCAAAAGATATCCGTTATATTTTAGAATTCAAACCAATTCATTACTATTGTAAATTGTATTCAGTGTTTTGTTGAAAATCATACCAATTGTACACTCAATAATTTATATTTATGACAAATCTCAATGTAATTGATTTGCAATATAATATGAGATAGCTTATACTTACTACCTATTTTCTTTTACTATCTCTTATTACCAAATCTTAACCGTTGATTTCCGTCAATCTAACTGTTATAATTTATGGGGTCATATTTATTAATTAATTATTAATTTCCAATAAATTATAACCGTTAGATTGACGGAAATCAACGGTTAAGATTGGGTAATAAGAAGGTTCTAAGAAGGTTCTGTTAGTGTTCTTTTCTTTATAAACCAATCTCACTGGTCTCATTCCTCCCGGGCAAGAAGTTTTTGTCATTTTAAGCAAATGGAGAGCCATCAGTATGGATCTAAGGTAATCTTCATCATTTGTCTATTCAAAGCTTTACATATATATCGTTTTAATTTATGTTTTGTTCTTTAGGGTTCGTCACTTCTGTAACAACAGCGGATTAAATTTTTTATTGAAAATATATTTACACTAAGATTCATACGCCGATTCTGAAATTAAAAAAAAAATAGAATCCACTGTGTATCCTAACTTTCTATGTGTTGGTATAAAATTTCTCATATGCAACAATATAAGAAGTATTGAACCCTTGTTTTTATTCCTTTCTTCATGTATATACTTTTAGATTTCTACTATGGTTATTGATTTCGGCTTCTCAAAGGATATGACAAGCATGTTGCTGCAATTAAAGGGTATGTCATGTCTGTCAATATTATTATTAATCATCCTATATTTCCATGTATTGACTAATTTTGTGACACTTCGATTCACTTAAAAAAAAATGAGCAGGAGTGGAATCTATTTCCATTGATCCAAATGAAGGGAAGGTAAAAGTTGTGGGCAACATAAATCCCACGATGGTAATCAAGGTTCTTCAGGAGATGGGTAAAAGGGCACAACTTCGGTCGTTTCACAAATCACCAAAGCAAAGCAGAGCTGGTTCTTGCCCCAAACACAAAAACACTTCTCATTGTTGCTGTGAGAGTGATTCTGATGAAAAATGGAAGAAGGAAAGTGAGAGTGATTATGATGATTCTAATGATTCTGATGAAAAATGGAAGAAGGAAAGGTACAAACAAAGGCGTAGCAGAAAAAATGTAGCACCACAACCACCATTCACTAGTTATCATCCACCAATGCCACATTATGAACCAGTGATGTATGCAAGACCAATGTCATGGTACCAACCAGAGCCAGTGCAATATGCAAGACCATATATGTATTCCAGCCCAATGTCTTGGTGTTACGGCCCATCAATCAGACCCACTCACTGCTATTGGGCCTAACGTAGTGGGCTAACCCCCACTATTAGAATTCAGGCCCATTTAAAAAGAAAATTTCAAATATGAATTTATCGGTTTATTAGATGAAATTTAAAAAACTCTCAAATTATTTTCGATCGATATTTTGAAACATTAAATTTCTTTTGTGTTGTTGAAAAATAAGTTTTTAGTGATCTATTGACAAAAAAATCATTTGAAACCATTTTCTATAGTGAAGGAATTTCGTTCGTGAATGTGTTGTTATGAAACATAGGGTTCATATTATGGAAGTTTTAATCTTTCTTTAAATCGATCATCTTGTTTGATTGATGTAAAACGAAAATTGATTTAGAGGTTTTTGTTTCCCTATAGTTTTTCCATTGTTTCATATTGATTTTAATACAAAAATCACACATTTTTATGCCAAAAACAAAATTGCGACCAATAGCTTGAAAAATCATTTTTTAAAACATCCAAAAACTCTCAAAAATCGCTTAAAAATATGCTGTTTTGAGATGGATTAGATTAAAATCTTGTTGTGTTGTTGTTTCATTTGTTGTTTTTGAGTTTTGACAAAACTTCCGTGGCGGAACCCGATTTCGAGCTCATCGAACCACCAAAGTTCGCTTAGTTAAAATATAACATACAAGTTGGGAGGACGTTTATATAATATTTTTTGGTTTGAAGATGAGTATGATATTGAAAAAAAAAAATTTGTTCCTATATGTGTCTCTCTGTTTCCCTTTCTCATCGACTTGGCTTCTTAGAAAGCAACCCACAATGAAGGTGGGAGGAAATTGCTTATGAGGATAAGAATTATGTTCATGTTGTGATGGAGCTATGTGCTGGTGGTGAACTTTTTGATAGGATTATTGCCAAGGGTCATTACAGTGTGATGGGCCTCTTAAGCCTTATGCCCAAGTATATGCTAGGAAGGTCCATAAAAATAGAGGAAAAGACAAACCACAGTCAGTTGCTGAAGGGGACACATGGCAGGCTATGAATGGAGAGGAAGATATTGGAGGAGAAGGTAAAGACAAACCACAATCAGTTGCTGGAGGGGGC
The DNA here is from genome assembly GCA_032173675.1 of Gastrolobium villosum. Classification (NCBI taxonomy): domain Eukaryota; kingdom Viridiplantae; phylum Streptophyta; class Magnoliopsida; order Fabales; family Fabaceae; genus Gastrolobium; species Gastrolobium villosum. Next base: position 45,660 of record JAVKPL010012729.1, read on the forward strand.
ACATGGCAGGCTATGATTGGAGAGGAAGATTCTGGAGGGGAAGGAAAGAGGAGGCAGGGAAAATAAGTTAGTTATAGAGAGAGAAGGTAGGATTATATAAAGGGGGGATGAGGTTTGTTAGGATATCCCTGAGTAATAGAAATGGTGAGGTGTGGGTTGTAATCTCTTCAATCGGCCAGTCCATTGAAGAGAAGAGAGTCCAGCTGGGTAGTTTTCTGTTTTCCAACAAGAGTGTAATCACCTTGGTGTATGGCTCTGTTTTGCTTATAATAAAGTTGCAGTAGTTTCCTTTAATTGGATACCCTTTTCTTGTTATTTCAAGCACCAAATCCAGGTACCAACAATTGGTATCAAAGCACTTTTCTGGGAAATTAATCCTTGAATGGTGTATACACGAAACATGGATCATCGAATAGAAACGCTGGAAGCCCGAGTAGGAGGAACAGAGGATGGGATTCGGCGGATTGAAACCAACTTGGCAGAGGTGATGCGAACGCTTCATGAAATGGCGCGAGCAGGAGGAAACGGAGGAGCCAATAGCGAAGGAACTGGAAGCCATGGAGGTAACCATGAGACCTGTCCTCGAACGGTGAGAGATGAGGAGAGGATGAAGAGGGTTGAGGTTTCATATTTTTCAGGAGAGGATCCGTATGGGTGGATCTTTAGAGCAGAGAGATACTTCAGGGTCAATCATATTCCGCCAGAGGAGCAGTTGGAGACGGCATCGATTTGCTTGGAGGGAAAGGCTCTGAGTTGGTTCCAATGGTGGGAACCTCGGAATCCGTTAGCGGAGTGGCTGATATTCCGGACGGCGGTCCTCCAACGCTTTCACGCATCTCCATCTGGCAACCCATATGAAGCGTTGATGGAGTTGAAGCAGCTGGGGACGGTGGCTGAATTCCGAAAGCAATTCGAGGTGTTGTCCGCTCCATTAGGGCAAGCTGATGAGGAATTGATGCAGGCGGCCTTTTTGACGGGGTTAAGAGCGGAGATCCGAGCTGAAATCCGCCTTCACTCTCCTAGGGATATTGGTGAGATGATGTTGCTCGCGCAGAGGGTAGAGGAACGAGAGGCGGTGTTGAAGGGAGGAGAAGGAGGAATGGGCCGTGTAGGGAATGGAATGCATGTGGGCCACACCCACAGTGGAAGGCCTGCGTTGGGTAATAGAGGGGGGAGTAAGTGGGGGTATAATGGGCCAGCCACTTCAGCCCAACATACCTCAGCCCAACATACTTCACCAACTCACTCACCTAACACGTCCGCGGCCAGCAACACAAATGGGAGCGTGCATCGAGTAGAGGGAACGACGATGGAAGGCGGTGGAGTCAACCCACCAACAGGAGCGGCGTCCAGTGCGTCGGACGGTCGTCGGAGGAACAACTTCCGACGGTTATCACCAGAGGAGGAAGCTGACCACCGGAAACGCAACCTATGCTTCCGTTGCGGTGGACCCTTCGGTCCTGGGCATGTGTGCCCTAACCCACAGATGAGGGTGATGCTGGTGTACGATGATGGAGAAGGCGATGGAGAGGAGGAAGCGAAACCTGACGAAGGAGGAAACGAACCGCCTGAGATCCTCCAACTCAGCATCCAAAGCGTGGTGGGAATCACTTCTAATCGTTCCCTGAAATTATGGGGATCGATCCTTGGTCATCGGGTGATGGTGTTGGTTGATACAGGGGCTTCTCACAATTTTATTGGGGAACAGGTGGTGAAAGCTGTTGGCATACCTTCGGTTCAATCCAAAGCATTCCGCGTTGAGGTAGGAGACGGCCACCAAGTCCAAGGTATGGGTATTTGTCAGGCTGTTACCTTGGTCCTGTCTAATGTGTCCATCATCCAAGACTTCTACATCTTTGGCCTAAAGGGAGTCGATATTGTGCTGGGATTTTCTTGGTTGGAAGGATTGGGAGATATTCAAGCCAATTTCCGTGATTTGTCGCTACGGATTCCATGGCAGGGGAGTATGGTCACCTTGCAAGGGGATCCTGAACTTTCATATAGTCAGGTCTTTTACCAAAGCCTGAATCGGTCATGGAGGAAAGGGACTGAGGGATATTATATTGAGTTGGGATACTCAACAATGAAGGCCACGGCTACAGCAGCAGAGAGCCCTCGAGTTGCAGAGCTATTGATGGAATATGGAGATGTATTCACAGCTCCTTCTGAATTACCTCCTTCAAGAGAATGTGACCACAAAATCCTGTTGAAGCAAGGAGCAGACATCCCAAACATCAGACCTTATCGCTACCCATACTACCAGAAGGAAGAAATTGAAAGGTTTGTCAGAGAGATGTTAGAAGTGGGGATGATCAGACCCAGTTGCAGTCCTTACTCAAGCCCACTGATCTTGGTGAGGAAAAAAGATGGAAGTTGGCGATTCTGTGTGGATTATAGAGCACTGAACAAGGTAACAATCCCTGATAAATTTCCTTTACCTGTTATTGACGAATTACTTGATGAATTGAACGGTGCAGAAATATTTTCCAAGCTGGATTTAAAATCTGGCTATAATCAAATTAGGATGAGGGTGGAGGATATTGAGAAAACCGCGTTTCGTACGCATGAGGGGCACTATGAGTACCTCGTTATGCCCTTTGGCTTGAGGAATGCTCCTTCCACGTTTCAGTCTTTGATGAATACGGTCTTCAAGCCATATCTACGTAAATTCGTTTTGGTGTTCTTTGATGACATTTTGGTTTATAGCACCAATATGAACCAACACTGTGAACACTTGCAAATGGTGTTGGATATCTTGAGACAGAATCACTTTTCTGCAAATAAAAAAAAATGCACGTTTGTGGAAAGAGAACTGGAGTACTTAGGTCACATCATCTCCAAGGATGGGGTGAAGGCCGACCAGCAAAAAATAGCAGTTGTGCAACAGTGGCCGACCCCAACGAATGTGAAGGGCCTTCGGGGATTTTTAGGACTAACAGGGTATTACAGGAGATTCGTGAGGCAATATGGTCAAATTGCAAAACCATTGACACAATTGCTTAAGAAGGATAGTTTCCTGTGGACTAATGAGACCCAATTGTCCTTTGAAGCTCTCAAAGCGGAGATGTTGAAACTGCCCACACTAGCATTACCACAATTTGAGGAGACATTCTTTGTGGAGACAGATGCATCAGGAGCGGGTATGGGGGCAGTTCTGATGCAGGAGGGCCGACCCATTGCTTTTTTAAGTAAGGCTTTTTCAGAGAAAGACAAGTTGTTATCCGTTTATGAGCGGGAATTAAAAGCCATTGTTTTTGCCGTTTATAAATGGCGTCATTATTTGTTGGGCCGCCATTTTGTGATTACCACTGATCATAGGAGCCTCAAGTATTTAACCGAACAACGTTTAATGGTAGAGGGTCAACAAAAATGGGTGGCCAAACTGATGGGATTTGATTTTGAGATACGTTACAAACCTGGAAGGGAGAATACAGCAGCGGATGCTCTGTCTCGTGTCATGGACTGCAAGGAGTTAACCATGGTGACAAGTCCGGATTTACAGGGGCTGTCCGAAGAGATTCTTCTGGATCCCGTGACTAAAGGAATTTTTACTGATGTGTTACAAGATGCTAACTCTCATCCCGGCTATCAGGTGCTCAAAGGCAGTTTGTGGTATAAAAACAGGTTGGTTCTCCCTCGACACTTCCACGGATTAATGCCATCCTCATAGAATTTCATTCTTCTCCTTGGGGTGGTCATTCTGGGGAATTACGAACACTGAAAAGAGTAGCTGGGGTCTTTTATTGGAAGGGCATGCGCAAGGATGTAGCCAATTTTGTACGAGCTTGTGATGTTTGTCAGCAACAGAAGTATGATCATCTAAAGCCCGCAGGATTATTGCAGCCATTGCCCATTCCTCATCAGGTGTGGGAGGATGTGTCGCTTGATTTTATTGGGGGATTACCGGTCTCCAAGGGGGCAGATACAATCTTGGTAGTGGTGGATAGACTTACAAAATACGCCCACTTTATGACACTCAAACATCCTTTTGATGCTCACACTGTGGCAGGTGTTTTTATGAGAGAAGTTATTCGGCTTCATGGCATACCGAAGTCTATTGTGTCTGATCGTGACAGGGTCTTCATTAGTAAGTTTTGGGGCGAGCTCTTTAGATTAACAGGCACTAAATTGCGGTTTAGTTCAGCTTATCATCCCCAAACAGACGGCCAAACCGAGGTAGTCAACCGTACTTTGGAGACGTATCTGCGTTGCTTTGTTAGTGGTCATCCCAGGGGGTGGGTAAAATGGTTATCTTGGGCTGAGTTTTGGTTCAACACCACTTATAACCGGTCCATCCAAATGACACCGTTTAGAGCTGTTTATGGAAGGGACCCACCCACTATTATTTCATTCACACCTGGCAGTACCTCGGTGGCAGCTGTGGATACTTGGATGCTGGCCAGAGATGCCATTCTTGCAGAATTGAAAACAAACTTGTGTCAAGCCCAACACCGAATGAAGTCACAAGCTGATAAGGGTCGACGGGAGGCAGAGTATTTGGTAGGGGATCGGGTTTTTTTGAAGATCCAACCTTACAAATTAAAATCTTTAGCAAGACGAATCAATCAGAAGTTGAGCCCAAGGTTCTATGGACCCTTTGCAATTACTGAAAAAGTTGGTTCGGTGGCTTACAGGCTAGATCTCCCTTCATATTCAAAAATTCACACTGTTTTTCATGTCTCCCAATTAAAGAGGGCTGTTCATCCTTCCACCGTGGTGTTGCCCTTACCTCACTGCTTGACAGCAGAAATGGAGCTCCAAGTACAACCGGCTGCCATATTGAAGGCTCGCCGTTTGCTCAATGGGCAAGTAGAGGTACTAGTACAATGGGAGGAGTTGTCTTCTTGTGATTCCACATGGGAAAAGCTAGACGAGTTCATGACTGAGTTTCCTTCCTATCACCTTGAGGACAAGGTGAATTTTGAAGCAGGGGGTATTGATGGGCCTCTTAAGCCTTATGCCCAAGTATATGCTAGGAAGGTCCATAAAAATAGAGGAAAAGACAAACCACAGTCAGTTGCTGAAGGGGACACATGGCAGGCTATGAATGGAGAGGAAGATATTGGAGGAGAAGGTAAAGACAAACCACAATCAGTTGCTGGAGGGGGCACATGGCAGGCTATGATTGGAGAGGAAGATTCTGGAGGGGAAGGAAAGAGGAGGCAGGGAAAATAAGTTAGTTATAGAGAGAGAAGGTAGGATTATATAAAGGGGGGGGATGAGGTTTGTTAGGATATCCCTGAGTAATAGAAATGGTGAGGTGTGGGTTGTAATCTCTTCAATCGGCCAGTCCATTGAAGAGAGGAGAGTCCAGCTGGGTAGTTTTCTGTTTTCCAACAAGAGTGTAATCACCTTGGTGTATGGCTCTGTTTTGCTTATAATAAAGTTGCAGTAGTTTCCTTTAATTGGATACCCTTTTCTTGTTATTTCAAGCACCAAATCCAGGTACCAACACAGTGAAAGGGCTGCTGCTTCAATATGCAGACAAATTGTCAATGTTGTTCATATCTGCCATTTCATGGGTGTGATGCATAGTGATATGAAGCCAGAGAATTTCTTGTTATCTAGTAAGGATGAAAATGCACTTCTCAAGGCAACAAATTTTGCTTGTCCGTTTTCATTCAAGAAGGTAAATTTTTTATCCATTCTTTGGTCATTTGTTCTAATTCCTCCAGCATATTAATGTTATATAGTTCCAGTTTAAGCAATGGATGGAGTCTTTATGGAAAAATGTTAGCTTTATCATAATTTTTTGGCTTGAAATATTAGTGTTGAATAAGCTACTAAGTTGTACTGAAATTTTTTAAAGGTTTCTATCTCAAGTTTTATGTTTAGATTATCCTTTTGCAGAAATATTTGCAAACTTTTGAAATTGTTCTTGTCTTTCGAATTAGAAATTTAGTTGTATTTGTTCTAGTATTGTACACACAATAACAAATACTCAATTGGTTCAATTCCGTAAAGGGTTATACAAAGTAGATTTGATGCCCATTGTTGTTATTGGTAGCCTCTGTTTTGTCAAAGCTTGGTCTATGAAGTTTGAGAACCTTTAAATTTGCTTGATGACACATTTCTTAAAGATGTAGATTGGAATTAACTTCTGCCAATTAATTTAGCAAATGCTTCGTATCATGGTTCTTTTCTCTCCATGTGTATACAATTATGCGTTCTTCATGACATTTCAGTTGCTATTCCTTTTTGTGATACATGAATTATATTTTCTGTAAGTGTGGACATGGAAAGTAACATCCTATAATATGGTTGGCCATCTTGTATTTATGACAGAGAGTTAAGCTTTGGTTATACCCAAGGTTTGAAGGCAATGTTTAATATGGTTGGCCATCATTGCTGAGAATATGTCTGCAAAAGAGATCCAAGGTTTGAAGGCAATGTTTACAAATATGTACACTGACAAAAGTGGTACAATCACCTATGAAGAACTAAAGGCAGGATTGCAAAGACTTGGCTCAAAGCTTACAGAGGCTGAAGTGAAACAGCTTATGGAAGCTGTAAGCTGTTCTTAACTCTTATTTTCTTCTTTTTCTTTTGTTTATAATTTTAAAGTTTTCCTAACTTAAATTCCTTGGCCTAAATTGCAGGCTGATGTAGATGGAAATGGCTCAATTGACTACATAGAATTCATCACTGCTACAATGCATAGGCACAAGTTGGAAAAAGATGAACAACTTTTCAAGGCCTTCCAATATTTTGATAAAGACAACAGTGGGTAAGTCCTTCATCTTGATTTCTTCTCCAACCTAGTCTTTTCCTTCAATTGTTTTTGATTTTGCATTATGCCATCCATATGAATCTTTTGGTTACTGGTTTCAATGTTTCAACTTTCATTTACAAAATCATGAATTGATGAATAGCCAAACTTGGACTGGATTTTAGGTGCAATGACATGTTTTCTCTAGTTTTTCTTTGATTCTATTACAGGTATATTACAAGAGATGAACTAGAAACAACCATGAAAGAATATGGTATAGGTGATGAAGCCACAATCAAGGAAATCATATCTAAAATTGATACAATTATATCTGAAGTGGATACAGATAACGTAAGCCTATTTTCAATTGGGTTGCTACAAGTTTTTTAATCTAGTTAAATAGTTAATGCTCAATCTCGTGGTTCTACAGGATGGTAGAATCAACTATGATGAATTCTGTGCAATGATGAGGAGTGGAAACCAACAACAAGGAAAGCTATTCTAAATCACACTATGTGTCTGGTATCAAAGATCACCCTAGTAAAAAGGTTTATACTTATGAGAAGTACTTCAGAAAGTTTTTTTTATCACTCATAGGCATGTAAAGCTTGACTTTTAGTCAACTCTCTTTGTTTAATTTTTTGGTTTCTTTTTCTTTTCACTGACATTCTGTTTCTAAGTCCTCTTTAAATTTGTTTTGGACACTTGAGGAGTATAAACTCACATGGCAAAGGTGATATCTCAAGAAGATTATACAAGCTTTTGCACTTTAAATCCTCAGCTTCTATTGTTTATTAAGGATTGCGTGATACAAGGAGAGTGGCTTATAGGTCAAGCCACACCTTGTTTTGGATAGTGATTGTGACAACTAGTATAACCATGTTTCATCATTTGATGCAACCACTTTAATTAAACCACACCTAGATTGCTTGGAGTTAACTGGGCTGGATTGTGACAATGACAATACCATCTTATTTTCATTGTAAGAACATTGAAAGTGAGATTGATTTTGCAGAGGACATCTTAGTGAATAGTGACAACAATAAACCTGAAAAAAGACAGGCATTATAATAAATGTGTTTGCAAGAATAAGGAAGTCAATTTTAGATAGCTTTGTCCTTTTTATTTAATTTATTTGATTGAAAACTAAGTAGCTACATTCAAAATTATTTTTATCGAAACAACTATGTATATGAGGCGAGTTGGTCATGCAATGAATAGCACAAAAAAATAGAAAGAAAAAATAATGTTCACGGTTGATTACTTCAACTGTGAATACAAGTGTCGTATGCAATGTGTTATGGGTTCTAATATTAGAGAAAGAAAGAATAGGTAGAAGAGAGGAGAAAATAAGAGGGAGAAAGAGTTTTTCTGAATTTGTATATCTCATTTATCATATTAGATCACACTTTATAACCATTGATCTCTGCATAAAGGGTAATACTGGAAATAGGAAAAAGGTTGCACTGTTTATTTAGCTATTGGGCTGCTAAACCTAGCCCATTACATAATCCTTAAAGCGTATTGGGTTGGATCTCTTCCTTGGAGGATTGGGCAGCATCTGTTGGGCCGCAACATCACTCACCCCTTCAGATTTGGGCTTGTCCTCAAGCCCATCAACGCGCTGCTGAACAACGTGGCTGGGAAGATCACGCGGTGGAGAAGAATCCGGAAGTGGGTCAGCTTTTGGTGTGGAAAGTTGCACCCCATTTAATGCTGGCAGGACTGACGGCAGAGGCATCATGATGGCTGAACGTGACAGGGTTGCGCGGCTCGAGGTGGCAGGCGTGTCAGACGCTGTTGAACGTGACAAGGCTGCGCGGCTCGAGGTGGCAGGCGTGTCAGACGCTGTTGAACGTGACAGGAATACGCGGCTCGAGATGGCAGGCGCGGCACGCGTTGGGGACGCGTCCAGACGTGGTCCAGCTGGCGGTGTGGGAAGTTGGGCATCATTTAATGCTGGCAGGGAGTTAGGTGGGTGCAGATAACCCTTACCCTGACCCCTCACTCCTTCATTTGAAACGGTCTCAAAGTTGATGTCTTGTTGGATTCTCTCACTTTCTGTACCCCTGTTGTTTCCCTCGCTTGCCCTCATGCCTTCACCCATGCTGTTCCAGTCGGATCCAGCCTTGTTCATCTGTCTGTCTCCTCCGCTCTTAGTCTGAACTAGTTCCTCTGTTGCCACTGCCGTATCCTCTTGCAAAATCTTAGCTTTATCCTCCCAAGTTGAATCTTCCAAAGCCAAACCAGTCCATTGGACTAACACTTGAGGAACTAATCCTCCGTTTCGCCAGATCTCTCTAGACCCAACAATAGCACATGGAGTGTGAACTGGAGAGGCCTCATCGGTGGTCGCAGGCAAAGGGTGAACCTTGAATGGTTGACCTGCGCGATACGGTCGCAATAAAGACACGTGGAAGATCGGATGTATGCGAGATGATGTTGGCAGTTGCAGTCTGTAAGCCACCTGACCGATGCGTTCGGTGATGGCAAACGGTCCATAAAAACGCAGGGCAAGCTTCTGGGAAGATCTGCGAGCCACCGAGATCTGACGGTAGGGTTGGAGCCTGACCAGAACGAGATCCCCAACGGTAAAAGTCCAATCCTTTCTTTTTTTATCAGCTTGCGCTTTCATTGTCTGTTGGGCGCGGAATAACCGTGTTTTTAATGTGCTCATGATGGTGGTTCGGGTGGCGAGAGTGGCATCCACAGCCTCGTTAGAAGACGACCCCAAGCAGAAGGCCAGTAGATTCGGTGGATCCTTGCCAAACATGGCATAATAAGGAGTTGTACCCGTGGCTGAATGGAATGAAGTATTGTAGTGGTACTCCGCAAAGCTCAGAAATTTCGACCATGTTTTCGGGTGATCATGTGCGAAAGCACGAAGGTAATTTTCCACGCATCTATTTACCCTTTCTGTCTGGCCATCTGATTGTGGATGATAGCTAGAACTGTAACTCAACTTTGTGCCCTGTAGCTTAAAGATTGAACGCCAAAAATCACTCAAGAAGATAGGGTCACGGTCCGAAACTATGGACTCTGGAAGGCCATGAATCTTACCAACAAAGTCCCAAAAGATTTGAGCAATGAGTGTGGCGGAGTAGCTGGGTGGTAAGGGTGCGAAATGAGCTGCCTTTGAGAAGCGGTCCACAACCACGAACACGCCAGTGAAGCCAGAGGACAAAGGCAAATGGGTGATGAAATCCATTGTCACATGTGTCCACAAGGTATCTGGTATAGGTAAAGGCTGTAACAATCCCAAAGGTAAGTGATTTGGCGCCTTCAATTTCTGACAAATTTCGCATTTTTGGACAAAGATTTTGACATCTTGTCGCAACCCTTTCCAGAAAAAATTCCTTTGAATCCGATGAATGGTAGCTTGGATGCCGGAATGTCCCCCTTGGACAGACGCGTGCGCATCATGTAAGATGTGGTCGCGCAGCGGCGATGAAGCTGGGACGAAAATACGAGACTTGAAGAAGAGGAGTCCATTGCGCATCTGCCATTCCTTTACATTACCAGGATTTGTACTGAGCTCCTGTAATATTTGTGTAGAGTAGGGATCTGTGGTGTACCCGGACTGTAACAACTTAGTATAATTGAGCTCTGGGCCAGAAATGGCCATGACTTGTGATGTGGGGGTCGGGTTACCTGTGTCAGGTAGCCTTGATAGACTATCGGCCACAATGTTGGTCTTCCCCGTTTTGTATGTTATGGTGTAGTTAAAACCCAATAGTTTGGAAAGGAATTGCTGCTGCTCAGGGGTTTGGACAACTTGATTCATCATGTTGTGCAAACTTTTGTGATCTGTCCTGATGGCGAAGGCAGATCCGAGCAAATACTGCCGCCATTTGCTAATGGCAGAAGTGATGGCAAACATCTCACGAACATAGACGGATTGCCTCTGCATTGCAGGCGATAATTTCCGACTATAGAACGCTAAAGGACGTTCCTTCTGTAGTAGTACTGCACCAATGCCCACTCCAGAGGCATCTGTCTCCACGACGAAAGGTGCTGTAAAATCCGGTAAAGCCAAAATTGGAGCAGTCATGAGCAACTGTTTAAGATGATTAAAAGCAATCGATGCTTCAGCTGTCCATACAAACTTGGATGTGGACAGAAGGTCCGTTAAGGGCGCGGCCAAAGACGCGTACTGTTTAATGAACTTCCGATAATACCCAGAAAGTCCCAAAAATGCCCTAACCTGGGTCACGTTAGTAGGGGGTGGCCAATCCATTATGGCTTGCAACTTGTCAGGATCAGGTGATACTCCCCTACCAGTAATGATGTGGCCCAAATAAGGAATTCGCTGTTGAGCAAAGAAGCATTTTTCGCGCTTGGCAAATAAAGAATGTGCCCGTAGTGTACCCAATACTGTCTCCAAATGGCCAATATGTTGTTCAATGGAAGAACTATACACCAAAATATCATCAAAAAAAATAACCACAAATTTTCGTAAAAATGCCGAGAATATAGCATTCATGGTAGCCTGGAATGTGGATGGTGCATTGGAGAGCCCAAAGGGCATAACCAGAAATTCAAAATGCCCATGATGAGTGCGAAAAGCTGTTTTTGCAACATCAGCAGAATGCATTTTGATTTGATGATATCCGGATCGAAGATCCAATTTTGAAAAAATAGTAGCACCGTGAAGCTCATCCAATAATTCATCAATTGTAGGAATAGGAAATTTATCTTGGACGGTAATCGCATTGAGCGCCCGATAATCCACACAGAAACGCCACGTACCATCTTTTTTTTTGACCAATAAAACTGGGGAGCTAAAAGCCGAGTGGCTGGACTGTATTACTCCGGCGCGAAGCATTTCGGTCACCAATCGTTCAATTTCGTTCTTTTGGTAGTGGGGGTAGCGGTAAGGGCGGACTTGAATGGGTTTGGAATTGGGTAGTAAATGAATATGGTGGTTATAAGATCTGTCTGGGGGTAATGTAGTTGGTACTGCAAATACATCCGAAAACTGCTGTAGAATAGTCTCTAGTTGCGGATCCATCGGATAAGCGTCAGCTGTTGGTTCGTCCAGAGAAGGCGAAGAGCTAAAACACATCAAACAAGAAGTGATGGAATCGTGGAGCATTAATTTGTGCAACTGAGAAGAACTGATGTGGTTAGTACTCTCAGTGGTGTTGCCCTGTAATAAAACCAACGAATCCTTGATAGTGAAAGACATAGTCAAAGCTGCATAATCAGTAACAATAGGACCCAAAGTAGAGAGCCACTGTACACCTAACACCAGATCAGCACCCTGTAAGTCCAAAACATACAAATCAATTGAAAACTGATGAGATTGTATTTCCACCAGAATAGCCTGACACGATGCTGAACACAGCAAGGCGTCACCATTTCCCACCCTAACTTTAAAAGGTGTAATAGAATGCAATGTCAAATGTAAGTGAGAAGCCATTCGCATTGTAATAAAGTTGTGTGTACTCCCTCCATCCACCAGAATTTGTACTGGTTGGCCAAAAATCCTACCACTCATGCGAAAGGAATTAGTAGAATGATGGCCAAATAAGGCATTAAAACTGATCTCATGAGCAGTATCCGCGGATGCGGTCACAACTTCCTGTGGCTCAAGGTCTGGCGGAACAGTTATATCAATGTCCGGTGGGTCATCGTCTGTGCCCTCAAAATACAGCATCGTAGCACGTCCCTTGCAACGATGACCAGGTACAAACCGTTCTTCACAATTATAACATTGATTTTTTTCCCGCTTCGCTAACATTTCGGCAGCGGACAAGCGTTTGAAAGGGATACTGGGTAATGCGGGTAGGGGTTTAGAGGAAATTGGGGAGGGTATGGAAGTTAATGGTATGGCTGGAATAGGTTGGGTAGTGGGTGGAGTTCTCACATTCCAGGGCTTGTTTCCCCGGTTTTCGCTTAGTTGTTCCTCATATATTTTGGCATAAGCAAAAGCGGATGATACATCTATTGGACGATGAACCAACACAGCCCTTCGGATATGAGGTTTCAAACCAGATATAAACAAACTCTTGCGCATAAGCGGAGTTAACTCAGGGACTCGGCGAGCCGAAAGTTCAAAGATCGATTGGAATTCGACTACCGATCCAGTTTGTTGGAGTTTAGCCAAAGATCCCAATGGATCGTCAAACTCGGATGGGCCAAAACGTTGTTGAAGGGCCGTCACAAACGTATTCCAATCGGGAAAATAACCATTGCAAAATAGGGACTCAAACCAACAGGAAGCAGGCATATCTAGATTGAATGAAACCAGATCTAGTCTATCCTGGTCAGGAACCTGGTGATAACGAAAATACCTTTCGATGGCGAATAACCACGATGCTGGATCGCCAGATCCAAATCGAGGAAATTCAATCTTCATGGAACGATTAATTGGAACCGGTCTAACAGGACCAACACCAAGAATGCTGGCTTGAGATGTGGAACCCAAATTAGTCATCTGAGTTTGTAAGGTCTGTAACAGAGTATATATATCATGGATCTGATGAGTCACACCCTCAAAACGCTGGTTCTGATCATCAAAACGTTGAGTCTGAGTCAATTCGAAGGTCTCCAAACGCAGATCTATGGCGCGTTCAATGTTTGCCAACTGTTGCTCATGCGACAGCACCTGATTGGCAAGATCACGGAGTCTGGTGTTCTCAGCCATGACTCAATGAAAGCACCAATGTTATGGGTTCTAATATTAGAGAAAGAAAGAATAGGTAGAAGAGAGGAGAAAATAAGAGGGAGAAAGAGTTTTTCTGAATTTGTATATATCATTTATCATATTAGATCACACTTTATAACCATTGATCTCTGCATAAAGGGTAATACTGGAAATAGGAAAAAGGTTGCACTGTTTATTTAGCTATTGGGCTGCTAAACCTAGCCCATTACATAATCCTTAAAGCGTATTGGGTTGGATCTCTTCCTTGGAGGATTGGGCAGCATCTGTTGGGCCGCAACACAATGCATGGCTCAAAACTAAAGGCGTTTATTTAATTTTAATTTTTTGAAATTTTTACTCTTAACAGTAAATCGAGCCTAATATTTTCGTGCGGATAAGACTGAAAAGTATAGTCATTCCCTCGTAAATATTATTTGATCTGAAAACTTTTACCTTTATAGAATAAACCCTCCATATAAATGATATAATATGACTAAAACTCATTTTTACGACACAATAAATTACTTTTCACAGTGAAATAATTATGATGTCCTCAACTATTTTTCTTAAATCATTTTTCGTAAATAATGTGCTAAACTTATTTTACCGTTCAACGATTTCCCTTTATTTTCTCAACAACAAATATAAAAGTAATGGACAATTATATTCAAAGGTTCGAAAATAAAACTATTTTGATTAAGAATCAATAACCAAATTGAAAGCTGGCTAAGTAGTAATAAGGGTTTTGAATAACAGGGTTAATTTGGTAATAACAACGGGTAAAGGGTAAAATATCTTCAAAACAGGGTTAATTTGGTAATAACAATCTTTTTCCTCATCTATATTTTAGCTACATCCAAACATAGACTTTATAAATGCTACCTAATTTGCCCGGTAAAATATTTTCCTTCCAAACAATTATTTTTTACATTTTCCTACCAAACTCACTTTCCAACTATTTCCATATATATATTATTTCCCTATTATTCATAAAATTTCTCCTTAACCAAACGTCTAGTAAAATATCCATAATATGCTCAATACATTTTTTCTCTTAAATTCTCACATAATATTTTTCTCTTGAATGCTCAAAAACCTTTGAATAAGGACTCAAGGTATATGATATAGATTTTTTCTCAAAATCAAATCCTAACAAATATCAAAATTATTGTGATTAAAAAAAAATTCAAAATATCTTTTTGAAAATAAAATCAAAATCGTCAAAATATTTTCGAAAAATAGATAAAATCAAATCAAATCTTTTAAAAAGGAAATTTATTCAAATAAACATTTTCCTTTTCAAATAAAAAATTATCTTAAAAATCTATTTTGATTAAAAATAAAACTTTTAAATCTTCTTTTCTTAATTTCTAAAACTTTAAAAATTTTAACCCAATGCATGATCAAGATTCACCTTATCCAATCATTACATGAAATCTAAGATTTTATCTTACAACTTGACTTTCATGATTTCATTACAATTGTATTGCATTTTCTTCATTATAATTGATTAGAAACTATGTCCTGCAATAACTTTTTAAAAATTAAACAAAATATTAGATAATTTAACTTCTCTTATTTGTTATCATCAAAATTAAACAAAGTGTGAACCTCTCCCACATATACGTACAATAGAATGAGAAAACTCTAACATAAATGTCTTAAGTACATACTACAACAAAATTGCTTGTACTTTAAGACGTGACTAATAATAATCAAAATATATTTGCAAAGAAATAAACATAATTTATATTTTGCTTAAAATTATTTAACACCGACAATATTTATAAATTATAAATGCGTTGATTAGTGTATGTTTCTGTTGTGTGTATATTGTATAAAGTTATACACGTATATGCCACAGCATCGGCATGATCGTTGATAGCTTTTGGTATAATGTGCAAATGATATTTTAGGTGCAATGATTTCTTTATGTTATAATATAGGGGTAGGTTATATTTACAAACTTTTTTATTTACAAACTCTTACAAACTATACTATATTCTCCCGGAAGAATACAAACTATTGTAAACTGCACTATGTTCTCTCGGGAGAAGATAGTGTAATTTGTAAAAAAATTCAAAAAAGTTTATAAACGGATCTTGTCCATATAATATATGATATTATTGTGTTTGTATTGTCAATATTATATGTATTTATTATTTTCTTATTGATTTAGGATGTTATTTGATCATAATCATAAGTTACAATTTTTTATATGGGGAAAGTTATATTTACAAACTTTTTATTTTTTAACTCTTACACTCTTGTTGAAGTATGACCGGTCATACTTCAATTAAGAGTGTATGACTGGTCATACGTAGTGCAATTTGTAAATAAAAGTTGCAAACGGATCCTTCCCCATTTTTTATTGGTTTTGATTGAAGCTCGACAAATCAGGATATAATAAAAGAAAAAATAAAAAATAATATCATACTGATATTTCTATAACTAGTCTGCATGAATTTCAAATGAAAGTTGCACGAAGAATATAATAAATAAAAAATCTATAAAAAAATATAATAAATAAGTTTTTTCGTTGATAGAAAAATAAAAAATCATCACCAACATCATGTCAACAAAAGCAATCATAGATATGATTATTAATTCTTTTTTAGTATTATGCAAATTTTTTTATTTTTTATTTTTAGGTGATAGGCCACGTCACTATGTGTCTATGATATAAAATTCCTTATCTTATGCAATTTAAAACTAACTAAGCCCATAGAAATATCAGTTAAAAGTACAATATGGACGGACAAAACGTCAACATGAATACTATTAATAATAAATTCACATATAAAATAAAAAATAATTTTTTTTGGATAAAACTCTATAAATTAAGTATTAGGATAAGATTGGATGTAAATATAAATTATAGATTAAAATGAAAAAACTTAAACAACAATGAATACTTAATTAAGTCAATTTTTTTAGTATAATAAATAGCGCAAAAACTTTATAAAAAAAAAAAAATAGTGCAAAAAAAATGTCCGTCAAGTGTTGACTCTCGGCCAATCGTGATTAAAATTATCCTTAAACATACAATTACTTGCCAAATAAGTTTTACTAGCATAAGATGAAATTACTCAATTAAAACAAGGATGAGGAAAGTTTTATTTTTTTATTTTTTTATTTTTTTTGCTGTCATTGGTACTGAAGGATCTAAATAATTAAAGAAAATATTCTAATTTCCAAAAACAAAAAATATTCTAGTGTATGTGAGTGGAACCTGAAATCCATGACTTAATTACCAAAAGGAATCCGTTATATTTTAGAATTCAAACCAATTCATTACTATTGTAAATTGTATTCAGTGTTTTATACCAACAAAAAAAAAAAAATTGAAAAAAATTTGTATTCAGTGTTTGGTTGAAAAATCATATCAATTGTACACCCAATAATTTATATTTATGACAAATCTCAATGTAATTGATTTGCAATATAATATGAGATAGGTTATATTTACTACATATTTTTTTTATTACCTCTTAT